>MU280815.1:156387-201328 GCA_022385605.1 Xylariaceae sp. FL0594
GCTATTGCATGTGTTTCTCGGGTTTTTTACCATACCAAACATACCAATGTTCTAATTCTCCGCGCCGGGGGTGCTTCCCCCCCCCCCCCCCCCCCCCCCTCCCCTCACATCCACCTGGTCACCTGCTCATACGCCTTCTGTAACTTCCTCGTTGGTGACGAGAACTCGATATCCCTAGGCTAAGCGTCGCTGGCGTACATCAAGCCTGCCTTGACCAGCTGAAAGGTCTCGCCACAGAACGTTCCCCTCATTGGCCACACGAGGTCTGCAGTTGACTCAAGCTGTCTATCGATTTCTTAACCTTAGGTTGGAGAAACGACAAGTGCTTGCTCATATACAGCTCCTTCCTCTTGCATCTGAGGCATCAGCAGGTCTTGAAGTGTGGCTGTGGTGCAGTATCTCGAAATACTACCACCAAAACACAGCAGTTCTGGTTCCAATTCCAAATCCAGTCTCTGAACAAGAGGTACTAGACTATCATTCGGAACGAAGAAGAAGCAGAGGAAGTGGAAGAGGCCATGATGGAAATTGTTGATAAAGCGGCGAGAGTCTTGCTCTCGGATGTCAGCTTCCAATTCCTCTCCTCGGCGAGGTTTTGGTGGTACGCGTTCTGGGTCTTGTGGTGAGTCCTTGTTTTATCCCAGTTGCTTCTTTTGTACAAGAATACCAAAGTACAGCAGTATTAGTAGCAGATGCTTGGTGTTTTGGTGCATGTTGCGCTGCATGTGTGATTTGGCCTGCTGAATTGGCACATCTCATTGGTTGCTGCCTCAAGCCACCTGCCTACTTATGGACCGCACACACCCCCTCGCTGCCCACCCCTCCCCCACTACTGCTGCACCTAAAGATAAAAACTGACCACCCCCTGGTGCTTCTGCAGGGTTCATCGCTACTTGCGCCTCATCGTCCACACATTCACTCACTGGCTCTACAAGTCCAAACCGATCCCCGAAAAGCCAACCTTCACGGCCGACGATGTCACAGTCATCATTCCGACGATTCACAATGCCTTTGAAGACCTGCGCCCGTCTCTCGAGAGCATCCTGGCATGCAAGCCTGCCGAGATGATCCTCGTCACCACCGTGGACAAACATGCGGCGCTTGAGAAGCTCGCCAAGAGCCTGTCTACCCCGAATGTTCGCGTCCTATTTACCCCGATCGCCAATAAGCGCCTCCAAGTGTGTGAAGCGCTCCCCAACGTGAACACGGCGATTACCATCATGGCCGATGACGATGTCACATGGCCCTCGACCCTCCTGCCTTGGATATTGGCCCCCTTCGAAGACCCCCAGATCGGGGGTGTTGGGACCTGCCAGCGGGTCCGTCGTGAGCCGGGCGCCCCCTGGTCTACGCAGGTCTGGAACTGGCTAGGCGCGGCTTACATCGAGCGCCGCAACTTCGAGATCTCGGCCACGCATAACATCGATGGCGGCACCTCGTGCATGTCTGGTCGTACCGGGGCCTATCGCTCACAGATTCTGTCTAGCTATGACTTCCTCGAGGGATTCAAGACGGAGCGCTGGCGGGACTACATCCTCAACGCCGACGATGACAACTTCGTCACCCGCTGGTTGGTCAACCACCAGTGGAAGACCTGGATCCAGTACGAGCCCGAGTGCGAGATCGAGACGACCCTGGAAAACGGGCGCAAGTTTCTCTACCAGTGCTCCAGATGGTCCCGCAGCAATTGGCGCAGCAACTACACTAGCCTTATCCGTGAGCGCTTTGTCCTTAGGTAAGTCTTGTCTGAATTCAATAATGGTGGGTGACTCGACATTGACTCATCGTGTCCCCCGTCACAGACAACAACCGTGGTGCACCTATGCCTTGCATATCGCCACCTTCACCTCTCTCGCATTCGTCGTCGATCCTCTCTTGCTCGCATCCCTCTGGTGGGGGACAGAAGGGATGGACACGGATGTCCGCCGACGCCTGCTCTGGTCTCAACTCATCTTCATGTTTGCGTACACCAAGGTTGTGAAATTGATCGGCCTTTTCCGGAAACGGCCGAGCGACATCATATTTCTCCCGGTCTCCATCATCTTTGGCTATTTCCATGGTTTAATAAAACTTTATGCGCTCTTCACTCTGAATATGGTATGGATGGTGTGAACTAAAGAGTGTGATCTGCCTGCTGACTTCTATTTTAGACTTCCTGGGGTAGCCGGCCTGACGGCGATGCCAATGATGCACTCCGCATGTCGCCCCGCCCACGTAGGAGCGACAGTATCGCAACCCCGAAGCCCCGCCCAGATGATCTGGGACGCCTGTTGAACCACAGAGCGCGTATTGTGCCAGGCCCGGTATCAGAGAAGAGACCGTTTATTGGGCCGGATACAGCATATCCGTCGATTGCGATGGTTGCCGGCTTCACGTAAAAGGTTTGCGCCTGCTGGTTGGCAGCCGGTGACAGACTTACCTCGGCTGACTACTCCGCTCTGCACTGAAACGTGTGAGCGGGACGAGACCACGACTTTATGACTTCAACATTGCCTCGCCACCGCGATGCCTAGTTTTCTTCTTTCATCTCGGGTACTGGAAAAGGAATAATGGAACTTTCCGTCGGTTCAATCGGTTCAACGGACAAGGCCTAGGGTTTACTAGAGAATGGGCCTGAAAAACGGACTAACACGCTGGGGTAATAATCTTTCTCGCTATCAAAAACCATTTTCCTTCGGACGGTTATGGAACGGCGGGAAAAGGGGCTAAAATGTCCTCATCGGGATACAAGGGGCGGATTCCGGACTCTATCACACAATCTAACATTAATTGCGCTCAGTAACTGTACTTCGACCCTCAGGATCTCACCTTTTTTTTTCGGATTTCGGAGGGAGGCGGGCTAAAAAAGACAAATGTTACGGGTAAATGAAAGGTATCGAGAGGGCGGGCCTGGACTTTAGGATAGACAGCACTTCTGTCAGCACGTCGTCTTTCGATTCTGTTAGGCTAGACTAGAGAGAAAGACACGCAAGCGACAGGAGACTGATCTCTGACCATCCAGTTACTATGCAATCATCATTGTCCCCCCGGTCTTTTCTTTCTTATGCGATGCGCCTGATGTCTCGGTTTGATGCAGCTTTGACAAGCTGGTTACACGGCAGGTTGGCACCAAAAACCCCCCAAAGACGTTCCAGACAAATCTCTCGACCCGGTCGGATGGATTGACTTGGGGAAGATGACATGTATCCCACGACAAAACCTACTATTGGAGTTTCCCCAGCCCCTCACTTGCGCTCCCGAGCCGCAACGACGCGCCATGTCACCTCACTTTGCGTCGTGACGCAATACATTACTCACCGTGCATATCGTGCTCTTTGCCTGATTCGGTGTCCATAGCTTTCACCAGCCAGCTATTCATATTATCCTCTCAACCTTGGATAAATCCAGACATAATCATACGAGGTTAGTAGTAACAACAGATGGATCAGCTTCTCGAGATGGGATTTATGAAAATGATAGAAGTCTCTATAGAAAGATGCCATAGCTGACTGAGGTACGACGCCTTGCATCGACTCGAGGGGCCTTTCGATTACCTGCCGCTGTCATGGCTACAGCACCTAAGAACCTCGTTGGTACTTACCCCCTTGGGATATACCATACCCCTACCTAGCGCCGACGCGAGATCACCTGCATGAGCAAGGGAAAGCTAGCAGCCCTCGACAGGGCAATCCCGAATTGGGATTCGCTGCTGTGCCCTCAACTTTCCCCTTCCTCTTCTTCTTTCGCCTTACTGGGGACTCAAGCCAGGCCCGTTCTGCCCCCCCACACCTCAATGTACATGTAGAGTTAGGTATATAGCTGCCTCGGCGCATCCATAGCTTTGCTCGAAACGGTTCGGTACAGCTGTGGCCCTGCAACGTGCATCGACGTACATGTATGTATGTATGTCAGTAGTGTGTGCCTATATTATATATGCCAGCGTGATCTATACCTACCATACCTACAAAAAAAGGACAGGTCAACTATGCGTGCCTTGTTTTTAATGGATGGTATCAAGCAGTGTTCAATATGGTATGATATGTCGTTAGAAATGTATTGGCTCGTGTTGTCTGCGTGCATCGCCTGGCCCATCCGCTGTAAGGAAGGATGTACGTAGTACGTACAAATTGTACAATAAACCTATGCTCCCATGCAGATATTAAAAACACATATCCAAATATCAACTCTAGTACCTGTAAAACGATTACCGAACGTCAAAGCAGAAGCGCGTTACCTATCACTTTTTCCAAGACCACCCCGCTTGACGCCACAAGTTCGTGTTCAAGGCCTCGACCCAAACTCCGTCTTTAGATGGAAAGATGTCGTGCTATGTAAGTGGGCGTCTAGATCCAGGTATCTACAACGATACTCTGTATAACGAGTACGTAAGAAGCGCAATCAGCCGACTTCATAGGTTGTGTAGTCTAGGGGAAGTTAGCCAAGGGTTAAAACAGCGATGATGCCTTCACTTTGCATCACATCTTGAGTTGCGTATTTGTCTGTTTGTGGGGTAAAGCTATCCCTGTGGGGTTTGCCAAGAGGTACATGTATGTAAGCTGCGGGGTGACCCTACCCCATCTCAAGCTTATAAGTGTGTACCTTATCTGGGAAGTACCCATCTGACCTTGAGACATGGATGGATCGACAAGAAATCGATTACCCATACCTACCTCCTATCCTCACACTAGACACAATAAGAACACCGATTTTGTAGGATTTTATGCTGCGTAACCGTGAATAAGCGTCATCGGGATAGATGGTCTGTCTCCAAGCAAGGACTTGGTCGACTGGACTCATACAATTCAGATTCTTATGTCAGGGCCAGAGCGAAGGATGACAACTTAACCAAATACGAATTCCTCCGGATCACGCGGGGCATTAGATAGGTAGTAGGAGGTACTAGGTAACAGCTTCTGTGTCTTTTCTATTCTCGTGCTAATTTGATAGAGGCAACTGATCTTGTCACATCCGAAAAGTCAAGTCCTGTTCTTGTCCAAGTTGTGGCCGGATTGGCCAATTCGGCCTCTTGTATCACAACTTCTTATTCGGTACTTATGTAAGTCCACCCCCCGGCTTCTACCGGGCACCCCTGCTCTTCTCTCCAAATCCCTCCTCACTCGCTTCGAGAGCTAGACCCCTGCTCCTTCCTTCCACCAACCGCCCTGAACTGAACCCTGGTGGCGCACCAAGCCAGATGCAAGACAGCTGTACACAGATAGCTGTCGTGCCTGTCTCGTGTCTTGCAAATGAGACCACCTCCCATCTGCCTGGCGTAGAGCAATAGAACTTCAGTATAGAAGAAAAGATACGCATAGGCTGTGCTCAGTCAGAGCGATTTTTACCTAGGTATTCCTGTTCCTCTTCTTCTTCTCATTCGATTGGGGCCTACAAGTAAATGGGCCTTTCCATGGAGCCGTAGGTACATATTCTACATGTACACAAAACGTGAAGTGCGGACAGTTGAAACCGGACTTTCATGGCCTATCTAATGTAGGCATACAAAATAGGTTATCGCCGGGACCATAAAGGAAGCGCTACAAAAAAAACTCGGCATAATTAGTTACGAAGTCTCTCTCGCTCTCGCTTTTACTTGCATTACTTTACTTTCGTAAAGCTGGGCAACTAAAAACGTCCGAGTCTTTAGCATGCCGCCTGCAGGACGATCACTCCACAACGCCGTTGTTAGGATCGGACCTATTGCGGCAAAGAACTGGGGATGTTGGATGTAACTCCGTACAGCGGTACAGCATACAGTTTGTACTTTGTAAGCGTGCAGGGAGCTTGACCTACCTGACGCCTGAGTCTAACCGTGAGGTCCAAGATGGCGATTGCGGATTTGCATTTTCTTCTCCCGGTGTATTTGGCAAGGTCCAAGCTGCTATGTATAGATTCATGGATCTATCTTAGGCGGATCGATAGGTTTTACAGATCAATAGTACAGGATATAGATAGAGGTCTTTATGTGACTGTATGTAAACCAAGTGGAATACTGTGACGTCTATCTCGAAGACCCTACGGGTGCAACAACCTTAAACTGCGCTTAACCTCATCCTGTCGGACCTGCGTCTGAGGCGCTGCATGATTATTTCCATCTTACCACCCCTATACTCCATGCGTCTATTCTCTCACACCCGCAGCTAACAGGGCAACTATGTTTGATCATACTAGCAAGCTGCAGATGACACTACCTACTGTGCACATACTTGGTACACAGCGATTGCTCGTACTGGGGGAATCAATACATCCTGCTTCATTGGCAGGATACAGCTCCTTCTAACACTAACCACATAGATCAGCAATATAAACTTAATAAGCTAACATTACCTATTATGACGGATAGGTAATGTTCTACTGCTGTGTGTTTAGTGTGCGAGCCCTATGGCCAGATCTATTGAACAGACAGACCCTTACATCTTTTTTGTCCGTATGCTTACTTGGATTAAGTTGGCTCAACCAAGAATCTCGGCATTCTGGGATAAGACATGCAGCAACGACGCACTTCTTAACCAGGTTTTTTCTCCCTCTCAACGCGGTCGCACAACATAACGGTCTGCATACAGACATACATTACATGCAACACAAAACGGAGAGCGACCAAGATTTGCATTTGGCTCGATGATACACATGCATATACACAGTGGGTTATCGACACAGTATGATTCAGGACTTATCATGACCCCTGTCTTTTGGATACAGTCACAGCTGTTACTCTGTCAAAAACAGAACGGCCTTGCATCATGCAAAGGCCGAAAAATTTTTACTTTCATTCGAGTACTTTTTTTGTTTGGATAAACACTCTCTAAATAACGCAAGGGGGGTGATTTCTGAGAATTATTAAAGAGTAAGGCATTTGCATAACCTTAAGTGGCATATAAGCAAGTACCTAGTAGGCAACTTGGGTTTTCTTAGCAAGAAAGTCCGATGGAAAGAGAGGGGAAAGGCTCACAGTGTGGTTACATGTTAGCCCTACAGTGAGGCAAGTTCTGAGTCACTGTGTAAGCTGGTCACACTAGACATGTTACATACTGTACAGCTAGGGGTTTGAATAAGATCTTTGATTTCATCGCCAAGTCTTCTTAGCTACGGGATGCGGGAAAGACGGCCGTTAATACTTTTTTAGTTTCTCGATAAGAATAAAAGATCGACCAGATGCCTGCCCTATGCACGGTAGATACAATAGCCAGCATATCAGTCGATGGAAATATCTTGTTGGTTGTTTTAACATCTTGGACTGACCATGGTTTTTTTTAACTTGGTTAGGAGTTCGCCGGCAAAAGTCAAGAGCTTTGTGGGCAATGCAGTTAATCTAACTCACTTTCACAGGCACAGAAACAAGCCCACCCTGCAGCAATTGTCATGATGCAACAAGCAGGACACTTTCTTGCTATTAGCGCGTCCACCACCTGCCGGGCTAATGTATGCACGACATTTCGAGAAACCAACAGGTTTAAGACTTAAACCCGCTGAATGGTCCAATCGAAGGCAAGGAGATACTTTACGTGCACACTGCAAAGAGTTTGTCTCGATGATGCTCAGGAGTCTAAGGGTAAGCTACCTACCTACTTACCTACATAAGCACATTGATCCGTCGCCTAGAAATCCACTCTCCGTTGTCAGCTCATACGCATAGGTATACTGCTCGCTACATGTAAGGAGAATTGTAGCAGTCATTTTCTGCATCCATATCCCCTCTTCCCTGCTAGGTAATCCCCAGGGATTATCGGGGATTATGACAAGTCCGATCAGGGACTTTTTTTTACGTGTTAGGAACATTTAGTCTAGGGGGCATTTACTGTACGCTACTTCTTTAGAGTAGCAACTCATTTACTGTATTGTAGCAACAGATGTAATACTTTGCCGCTTCGGACTGTTACGGAAATGTATGTGTATCAACATTTGATCGAATATCCCCTACCCAAGCCCCGGATTGGCTGGGTACGGAAGCAACCAGGCATCCCCAACGGCACTAGATACTCTGCAAAACGTGGTGTTATCAAATACTTTCAAGATATAGTGTCCAGACTTTGCTGCATTGTATATACAGGCGCCTTGAAGCTCGAAAGCCTGGTAACGAGACACTAGGTTAGTGTTATATGCCTGTCGGGCTTTGATATCAGATGGCAATGCCATAGTCGCATACCTGCTGAAGCAACAGCACATATCGATGTTGTGACCACTTGAAGATGACGCCCGTGTAAACCGGATATGTAACTTTGAGCTCAGCCAACCATTGTTATGTCACGGCATCACGAGCTAGACTCTGGAGCTTGACATTGACAAAGGCAAGTAGACAGCGAGTGGGACTCGGACAATACGGACTATGAATGAGCGACGCCGATCCCGAGGAGTGGAATCCCGATTGCAAATCGAACGGAGCGGCTCTCTCGATCTCGCACCTATAAATCCGGACCATCTTACGAGCTTCTAAATTCGGGAGCGCTATGTTAGGTTCGTCCGTAGTCTAGTGTCAGGTTAAAGTAAGTACAATGTGTTGCAGGCTGGCTGGGGCCCCCTCCCCTTTTCTTTCTTAGCTCTTTACTAGATCGTTTGGCCTAGGGGGTTAACTACTGTAGCTAATTTAGCACGAACTACGCCTGCCTCCGTTGCGATTCAGGCAAAAGGGCATAGGTAGTGTGATGAATGTACCTTAAGCTAAGAAGTAGCTACTATGTACATGGAACCGGCGTAATGTCGATGATGCTGTTCTGGAAAGATATACAGAATGTAAGAGCTCTATGTGTATAGTACGTTTACGGCCATGACGCGACACACCTGTTTTTAAGCTGTGATACATACACAGTAAAGTAGCAAGAGTTACCAAAGGATCCAGATCCAGTATGATAGAGTTAGAGGGCGTGAAGTTATCACATATAATAGATTAGTGGTACCTATGATAATCGCCGCTTTCCTACCTTTGAAGGCGCACACTATAATAGCCTCACTTCGATCCATCTATTGCCGTGCCTCTCTCCGTCATTCTGCGCCCTTTCACTTATATACTGTGCTGCGTAGCTTTTCCCCCATAGACATGCACTCAGGAGGTCGATAGACGTGCTTGATTACATTGAACGGCTCTAAACAAGATACAAATGCGTTCTGTGCAGGCGAGCAAGTATTTCACTATAATATTTACGCTCTACAGCAAGAGATATGTCATGAGGACGGACATTGTATATATCCCCGACTTTATGTAAGCCCTCATCCCCTTTAAACACCCTTATTAGGCTTCCTCCTCTCCTGTTGTCCCCAACCTAGCCTCCCTTGTCTCCTTTCCCCTCATCCGCCAAGCAGGGCCATAAGTGCATGGGTAAGTACTTACCTACATGTAGTTAATTTACATACGTGAGCCTGCGTACTTACGGTAGCGTTGCTGAAGGAAAAAAAAAGCCGTTTCGAGATCTTCTTTAAAAGCCAACAACCGCAAGCCCCCGGGTTCTGCTCTGCAGTAGGTTAGGTACTTTCGGAACTTGGTTCAAAATTTGGGGAGAAAGAGGGGCTTGGCGCAAGGGCAGCTAGCTACCTACCCCCTTGGTCTGTCTACTCATGTGCCATGTCTTCTTTAGGTACTCAACTGATTAACCCCAAGGTCTCTTCTCCGCACACCCACCCATCGAAATAGATACTTGTTTTGTACGTAGCCTAGACTACTTAGGCAGTATAGACAGGAGAGCAAGGAGGTCAGCTTACGTAAGTTCCGACCTGTTCTTGGGCTTCTCCAAAAATGAGAACAGGGGGGAGGGGGGTTGAAAGGGTGATGGGGAGTATCCTTATCAAGCCTTTAAAAGCGAGTAAAAGGAGAGGGATAGGGAGAGAGAGAGAGAGAGAGAAAGTCCCAAGCAGCGATATAACGAAACAGTGATATTTCCTTTGCCTTCGCTTTTCCGGGAACCAAGGAGAGAGACCGGTGAGCTAATGAACGGGTTACAGTCAGTACTTAAAGACCTATCCCTGACAGATTGAATTATATTGTACAAGTAGTAAGGAACCTTGGGGAGGTGGCCAGGCCGAAATTCACTTCGGGGACATTTGGTTTCTTTACTTAGGTTACCTACTTGCATAGAAACGGAACCTCATTTGCATAACATCGGGTCTCCTTTGCTCCTACCGTAAATGTATACATTAAAATGCTATGCTACACGAGACTGGTAATGTTTATCGAAAGACTGCTACAGCATAGGGAGGCACTGGTAACCTCGCCAGCTCTTCCATCTTGGTTGCACATGGAATAAAAAGGAAACGCTTTTTCTCTTATCGAGGGACTTTTATACTACATCCTGTCCCCTTGATGATCGGCCTGGGAGCCAGTCTTAAGACAGGAACCTGAGTAAATACTAATGGATTTACTCTCCCATGCACCCACGGGTTGTGATCCACGCGTGACACGCCCGTGTCGTTCTATATACATCACCTTTCACATAGCTTAGCTTTAAAGTGGTCGATACTGACTATTACAGGGCATTGTTTGCAACGGGGAACCCTATCAAGGGTGTAAAAGAATCAAAGGGCAGAGAAATTTTCTGTGTCCGGGAATCTTTACAGATTCTTTTGCATCTCGGATCCAGAACCGGGCTTTGTACAGATTGAACCCCACATGAAGAGTTACATACCTACATATTCATACCTACCTGCACGCATGTCGTAAGATAGGTAGTAGGGAGCTATACACAAATGTTAGCTGCAAGGCGCTCCTCGTTCTGGGGTGGGACATGGCAAGGTGGGACCCTGAAGGGAGGGAAGGGAAGGGGGGTGTGAGTGTACTGTACCGTACCACGATAAGATGAACAGAGGGCAAGAGATTCCCCTGCTGACTGCATGAGCGTTTGCTTTACATTGTTTCTTTACCTACCTATCTATTCTACATGCCTGCCTACGTTACGGGGATGCAATGGGCCATGCAGTACGCATGTGAAGGTTGGTTACCTACTTATATATGCCAGTTTATAAAGATGTCGTAAGCCTCTAACGGCTTAATCTTCTTCGCGAGATAGGAGCAGAAACAAAACGAGATGGTGAAAACTCGTTAGAGAGGAGGCAAAGGTCCGTGCAGTTGGAAAAAGGGGGTCCTCGTATGCATGCATATGGCGCATGCGTATGCGTACTTGGTATGCATATGCTGTGTAACAACAGTTAAAAATATTAAACCTAGCATCCTAAATTTTATAAAATTCATGAGTCGCTTCCTCTGATAAAGAGCAAGTGAGGAAGAAGATGAATTTAAGGGCTAGAGTACCGGTCTGGTAAGGCGACACTGGCAGGTTCCCATTGTCGCGTTTAATTGTCCTGTAATACTCTAATACTATATTACAAAAAGTGAGTAGCCTGAAAAAGGGGGAACCGAACAACTAGGTTAAGTCGTTCATCGGAGGCGAGGAGTAGAACGGGATGCCCCCGTGTCGAGATCGAGATGCCCGTGCAACACAAGAGACGCACACCCGCGCATAGTGAGGTGTTCTTTTACAGCTCTAGATTAACGCTCTGTTAAGTTAGGTATCTTCGAAAGATCAAGCAAGATACACCAACACTTACGTACACGCGCATGGCTGTCGGCCATGCCATGCATAGTAGCTGCAGATTGCATATGCAACGCCTGCTAGCTAAGTACCGTGTGGCGTATTCGGCTTTTTACTTGGGTGCGCTCGGTAGGGGGTTATGTATCACTTTGGAAGTAATCGCATTTTCCCTTCTACAACCAACAGATATCGATGGTACCTAAAACTCAGAGAAAAGGGATTTTCTATTGCGTGAAAGATGTTCCCTTACTTTCTAACCAGCTCAGAGTCTTCCGATATTTGGTTAAGTACAACCGTAACCTGTGTAACTTGCAAGTAAGAAAAAGTAAGTAAGTAAGCAAGGAGACGGGAGGGTTCAAGACCCGCGAGAAAAGTTGAACCGAAAGTACGATAACATGACAGTGCAACCGGTTGCATGTCATCCATCACACTTCGTTTGTATCCTAGGTTTAGGTCAAAACCTGGATAAGTAAGTAAGTAATGACGAATTTGGGAGACGAATGGGAAAGCAGCAATGTGGGCTTGCAAGGCGCTTTTTGAGATGATAGATTTCCAGATTGATAGCTCATTCCGGACACCGGAAAGGATGGTGGGGAGGGAAGGAAGGTCGAGAAAAAACAAAGGAGGACGAACTCCTTGCTGCTTCGGCACACCGAAAAAAAAGGCCGGAAGACGAACTCGGTACCCGCGGAAGGGAAGGGAAGGGAAGGAAGGGAAAGGAGGCAGCGGTATCGGTAGCGAAGTTGTGGCAGCGTAAACCTAGGACTGGGAAAAGGGACCCGTAGGGTATGGGGTCTTGCGTTGCGTTGCGTTGCGCTGGGAGCGGGGACGGGACCTTTTCCGGGAGGGGAGGGGAGGGAGGGAAGTGAAAAAGTCCCGCTACGACAACCCCGGATTTCCCTATGTGTCTTGCCGTCCCGGGATTTGGGGTCGGCGTGTGAGGTGCGCACACATCTGAGTTGGCGGATCGAGGAATGGTTGCAAAAGGCAAGGGATTGAGTGTGTCCTTTCTTCAGACTATTATAATATTGATATAGTCAGGTACCCGTACCGGCCGAAGAGTTTTTTTTTTTCTCTACCTAGAGATAATGATTAGATACATGGTCGAAGATTTGCAAAGTGCCTTGCCTATTCTTGCGAGACATGAAGACCAATGCCCGGAAAGTCATATCATCATCATAGGTCATGCATCGCATCGCCCCTCTATGCTGCATGTCGCGCATCGGTGGTTCTTGCGGAGTGGTAAGTAACTCCACCACAATGCTGAGCAGAAATGTATATTCCTTATCCCATCCCACCCCATTTCTTCCGAACTAGCTTGATTCGATGTTGCGCATAGTCATTCTAGAATCTTGATCTTGATTTGGTCGTCTCTTTTGACTGTAATGCAGCTAGTAGACTACATAACACCACCTTGCATGCATTATGTATGTATGTACGCGCATACTCCTTAAGTATTCTTCAGAGAACATGAGACGCACCCTTTGCATGTGTTTGGTTTTTAAATTTGTCTTGTCTGAGTTTTATCAAGTACTTACATAGTTGTCATGCATTGTGCTCTGGGTCAGGATTTGGAGTTGCGGGTATTATTATTTTGGGAACTTGTGACGATACAGAAGACGGTCTATTCGAAGTATTTAATTCCCCGGATCACCCGGGCATTGTGAGCTACGCGCGAGCCCCGTGGGACGCACAGCGGTTGGCGCCTCGTTACGTCGCGACGTTGTAGTACATGTATATCCACAGATTCCAGTAGAGTACATCACTTGCATATGCGTATTTGACCCCCGTGTCCGGTTGCGGTCTGCGGCTACGGGCTACGGCTATGGCTGCGGCAGTTTTCAGTTTTATGAAACAGTGTAGTTACGGGGCTCTCCGAGTGCCATGAACTCAGGTCTCTTACTCGTTCGGACTTACATTGCACGTAAGTGATATATATGGCAGTGCCGAGCTGTTACTGTAACGTCCATGCTATGAATGTGAGAATCAAGATCAAACGGCCACAGCCATTGCATGTAGCTCTGTGGTTCACGATAAAAACGTGGGGAGCTGAAAGTAGATAGAAGGAAGTAGAATATTTATTCGATTTCTTCAAAGTATTCAATTTTCAATGGGCCTATCTCGAGTCCGACTGATATAAGTGAGCCCCCAAACTCATGACAACATTATGTGTACTCGAATGCGTTATAGATTCCCTCGTGTACTGTGTGAGTATGAGACTGTGAGTCTGGATCCTAGAACGAAGCGCCGATGAATCAAGAGAATTCACTGAATGCCTTCCGGCGATCCGTCTGTAGCTTGGCGAAGTTATGGGGTTCCAAGACAGTGGTGAGATTGACCGTGGCGACTCTTTTTCTGGATGTGTACGCATCGCGCAGCGAGAGCGTAGGTGTAGAAGGGCCGTATGAGTCGCGGACGGCGACGGGGATGATGCCCGCGCTGGCCAGGGACAGTAGGCCCGTGATGAGGAGCAAGCTGTAGGTTTGCATCTTTTTTTTTTTTTGAAGCTCTTATGTAGTCTCTGTCTCCGGGATAGTATGAATATGTTTGTTCCTTGAAGGTTATTGGATGCCGATGTGAGAATGAAATTGAATAGTTCCTCTGCTGACTGCGGAGTTGGACCGTTAAGGGGTGATAGCGAGAAGACGAGAGTCTAGGTCTATATCTTCTCGATAGGTAGCAATTGACTGATAATGAGTGTACGAAAAGTAAGTTCAAGGATTAAAATGACGATGCAGTAAAGACAAGGAAAGTGCAAGAGTAGATGAGAAAGTGGTCAAAATATGAGATGGAAATTAAACGAAGGCTCGTCAGACATGAGGACAGGACTTGAGAAGGTTCATTGTGCTCTTTCTCTTATGTAGAAAAAAGGCTTTGCCCGAGCTCTGCCCTCCTAGTCCTTCCCTTGTCTCTTGTCAAAGGCCCAATGGAGAGACAGAGGACTCATAAGTCCTTTTTTAAGATTTGAGCCTGTTCCTACCTTTTATTTCTTGCGCAGACAAGTGAGCGATGTCCGGTTACGCACGGATTGTCTTTGTTCGGGCGCTTTGTATAAAGTCTTGTTTCTTTGACATGGCTGCAAAGGAAGACATTGTGCTCAGGACTGAGCTTACACCCTTGTAAGCTAACAATGGGGGCATCTTATATGCACTGAGGAGAGGCCTTGACGCACGCGCAAAGCAGCGGCCACCATTTTGATCATCAATTGTCGCGGTATGAGACCATATCTCATGTATTTCCATGACTGTACGTGCGCATGCCTTTGGAGCACCGACAAATGGTCTAACCTAGACACGGGAAGCTCGTCCACTCGGGGGGCCTCCGGTATTGAGACCAGTGGCAAAGTGACTGAACCGCCACATTGTTCATCAACTGGCTCACTTATAAAGCCTCTATGACCAAGATATATCTAAATGGCTACCCTTACGACGTTCGGTTTCCCAAAATCTTAGTGTCAGTGGTCCGGGATGGTGATTGCCTGGAACGTGGCAGACAAAATATCCAGTTAAAGGCAACCTACTCAGACCGGAGTGGTGGCAGTATCCTCAGAGCTTGCGTTGTTGCTAGGTTAGACAAACGCTTTGTCTTTGTTCCATGCCACTTTATTCCTTGGCTAACAGGAAACACACCATTTCGGCAAACAAAGCAGATATATAAAGAAGAAAGTCCCGGGCGATCATTCCCATTCCCAGCATGGCCACTGGGGTATCTCCAGTGCCATGCCCATATTCAGGATCCTGTTGAGATACCTCAGCGTCTTCAACAAGTTCCGCCGGCTTGGTGACATGGTCCAGGGATCCAAGGACTGTAATATCCCAGGCTCGTCTGCTTCATCTCCCCGCTTGCCCTTTTAAACTGATCCCTTGATTGCTTCATATTGATCATCCATGATCAGAGTACGTGCTGTAAATAACCTTGGTTGACAACTGGACTGTATCGTAAGTAAGCCAGCCCAGTTGCGGGCGAGACTGTTGGAAATATCTACGAAGGTAATATTGTACGCTGTCTTGACATTGCTCTTCTTGTATATACACGTCACAGAGCTCACACAGGCCCAGTAGTTGTGATATGTCGTCCTTTCCCCAATAGTGCGTACCTACAAATACAGCGACTAATACCTGAGAAAAGGGTTAATTTATTATTCTATCACTCAACCGTGCCCCATAACTGCCAGAGACAAAGGGAACAATAGTTGACGGAAGCTCCCGAGTCTGAGAGCAGCAAAAGTCCTTTATATTTCATCTCATTTGTTTTAGTTTGTTTCGGCTGCAACCTCCCGAGATCTGCGGTACATGTGCATCATGTACAGCAAGATGGTTGGTGTGCGCCACGATGCAGCTTCCCGGCGTCAAATCAATCTGGCACAGAATCTGTACGACAACAACAACTACGAAAATGGAATGAACAACACCCCCCAGGGACCGATGAAGGAAGTAAGTACCTGACTGCGTACTGAAGGTTGAGTACTATTTTTGTTTACATCCCTTTATGTCCATGGGCCAGATATGGTAATGGGCCATGGCACTTGAGCTGTGGTACGTATTGAGGAAGTGATATAGACAATTTTCATTCTAGATACTAATTAATATCGAGGATACTGTACCCCCGTTCCCCTCTCACAGTGTCAGCGTGGTACCAAGAGAGGCATGACAAGACAAGAGGAAATTATGCCCCGAGCCGACAATACTATTTTATCTCTACTCGACCCAAAACCCTATTTTCTGTGCTTCCCTTCTTCCCGTCTGTCATACATTAGACGATGTGACAGGAGCACTGGCTTTGTTTCATAGCCCGGAGGGTATGGAATCTGTGTCTTGTTTAACATTGTACCTACCTACACACATTCGAAATCTACGTGGCATGGTTATAAGATTAGAAATCTCTGGATCTTATGGAGGGTGTTATTTTCAAGACTGTACAGGTACTAATAAGAATGTCAGGTAACTGTCATTGATAGTAGCAGGGAAGTGTGGGAATTTGGAAACAAAAGCCAGCACGAAATACCACCTCACAATTACACACATCTAGCTGTGCAAATTCACACACAATCTCACCCCTGCTCTCGCTCATCTCTGAAAATTTCATGCTTCATCAATGTAGATAATCGTATTTGGTACCAACTCGATTAATATTTGATTGAGGGAGACTAGAGGGAAGTAGTGAGCCGTCAAATTATTGAAAGTGTTGTATGACCTATATTGTCCGGGTATAAAGGAATGCACTACTGTTACATGCTTGCGTGTACCTATATGTATGTATTGTAAAGCTGTAAATCTTGGGCATTAACTTGTTTATTCTAGCTTAATAAGAACTTGGGTTTCCCTGCCAGGTTTGAAAGCGCCCCACGCATCAGGATTACTACTGTAATGATGCCACTACCTACTTCCGGCAAAGATAATCTGAAATGGCTGAAATATCTGGATGTCTGGGTTCATATGCTATATCATGCAGGACCTGGTGTAACAATAAGAGTATGGCAGATGGTGAAGTGTCTTCTCTTATTAACAGACGTAACCTTGATAAATTGGTTGTTTAACCAAATAATTGGACAAAATGGCCACCACAGACAACAGAGGCAAATGCCCGCAGGATAGTAGTATCGGAGATAGAAGTAGCACTGACCATACCAGGCCCTTGGTCTTCCTGAACCCGACGTCAAGAAACATATTACCAGCTACCGTGCGTCGGAGCGTTGCTGCAGGAACGGGGCCGGATGCCAAGCCGGCAGCTCCGTGCCCCGTAGTGGCAGACACCGGTCTTCCTGTGTATTATTATTATCATCTGTACCGCACGCCTGACAACAGGAAGGGACGCCATGCAGTCGTCATCTCGAGGCAGGCCGCCGCTGAACAGGGTGTCAAGCACCCGGGCGCTACTAGCACTCTCAAGGAGACCCTGCGCGGGATTTGGAGGATGCTGGTGAGGTATCCTGTGTGGGATGTCAGTTACAATACTGCCGTATTCTTCACGCTTGGTAGGATGGCTCTCTCTCCTTTTCTCTCTTACACTCCAGTGCGACAAGTTATATCACATGACATGGTAGCTCAAGCAACGACGATCCCAGCTACCGAGCAAAAAATGAAGGCGATTTACGCTGACAGACAACATATCTAGGCTCACTCGTTTGGGTTATCAATGGCTTCTTCGTCTGGCTCCCAAGCCAGTATCCATCTACGGAGTTTGTGGGCGAGAAGGACAACGGCGGTGGTATTACCACCTTGGTCGGGACCACCCTGTTCGCCATCGGGTCCGTGTTCCTGATGCTCGAAGCCATCAACGAGAACAGGACGGACTGCCTTGGGTGGGCGCTCGAGGAGGCGATGGAGAGTCACGGTCCACTGCTTCGCACCGACCCGGACGAGTGCAGACACCACCATGCCGGGCGTCACGGGGCCTATAGCAAGCAACAGCCTGACGGCGGCGATAGGCGTCTCTGGAGGTGTTGGCCGTCGTGGTACGAGCTCAAGACGCACTATATCCGCGAGATAGGATTCTTGGCCTCCCTTGCGCAGTTCGTTGGCGCGACTGTTTTCTGGATATGCGGCTTTACTAGAATTCCATCCGTCCACAGTAGTCTTTCTACGCCCGCCGAGAACGGCGTGTATTGGGCGCCTCAGGTATGTTCCAAATTAACAAGGAGATGGAGTTGTAGCCAAAGAATAAGGCATGGAAGCCAGACTCCCTGCTAACAAGTCCCAACAGGTGGTTGGCGGTGTCGGGTTCATCATATCGAGCTGGCTGTTCATGCTTGAGACACAACGCACCTGGTATACGCCTGCTCCGAAGGCGTTGGGGTGGCACATCGGGTTCTGGAACCTCGTCGGCGCGTTCGGTTTCACGATATGTGGTGCGCTAGGCTTTGCCAATGAGAGCGAGGCTGCCTCGTACGGTTCCAGTTTATCCACATTCATAGGCTCTTTCGCCTTCTTGGTATGGTTCAAAACCCCCGGCTTCTCCTTGTCTGTCGATACTGATGGTTCGTTTTAGCTGGGAAGTCTTGTACAGTGGTATGAAAGTCTCAGCAAATACCCGGTATCTCTAGAGTAGCTACCATTCACAGCCATTTCTTAACTGGTTGACATGAGTCTGACCATCCCCGGAGGGCATCCTGTGGTCTTTTGGCGAAGGAGTCATGTGTGGAATGTAGAATCAATGAGGATGTGGCAGGTCTCCGATTGTCTGAGCAAGCGCCGAGTCTGGGGTTATGATGCATGGCAGAAGGCTAGGTCCCGAAGAAGAGGATTATTTGAGCGTCGAGTGAGTGTTGCTGAAGACTCGAATGGTTTGGCATGTGGCTTCTATGTTTCGAAATGAGACTATGTTTTACTTCGGTCAAGCGACTCAACCCAGAGGGCCGAAGCACGGCTTCCATGGCCGCTGACCTGGGACCCTTGAACCTTCTTAAGCTCCGAGATGTCGGTACACCATAGCTGTATGAATGTATGATACCCTGGCCCCCTGACTTATATGGTAGAAACAATGCAGTGTGACGAGAGTTTATAGGTTAGGAGTTCATCAAGCTCTTCTGCAGTCCACAGAGATGGCTCAATGGCATAAATTTAGGTACCTAAATCTATGTGAAATATGCACCTTCCGCACCACTTTGAAAAGGTGTTTTTACCTCCTCGATTGTTAGATAAAGTACGGATCACTCCAGAGTCCTAGGTCAGGTCCGTCTGGAGTCCCAGACGTACCTGCATGTATTTGGGTCAGACATGCTTTGATTGGGACAAGTCCCATCTGAAATCTAAATAGGGTTAGCCGTGTCTTACAGGAGGGAATTAGTACAGGTAACCTGCCAAAGTAGGTTATATTAGAACCACATTTGTACATACAAAGTCCACGATGACCCACCTGCGGGCTGCAGGGCCTCTCCATCGTAATTTCCCATATCACCAAGCACAACTCCTTCCCTCTTTTCACTGAACCCCATCGTCTTGTCAACACTGAACAGACAAATAATGCTGACATTGATTCTCCTGTGGACACGGCTATTCGACTTTGCGAGCAAAGATTGGCGTAAGGGGTGGGAAATGCGCATTATCGTGCTCTAAAAATATCTACCAAGTAGTGCATGAAGGGGCAAGGACACCCGTTACAGGTCGGTGAGGGCAGACACCGACCTTGATAGCTGTTACCTCTTCTCATGCATGATTATCATCATACCTACATAGTAACAAGAGACGTTTGCGGCAATGCGCATTTTACTTCCATATTGGGTTTGGACACTTATCATGTCTGACATGTAGTAGGACGGCAATAAGCGACAGGAGGGACTTTATTATAATGAATCTGCGTTCAAGTTAATTTTACACAATACATAATTTACATCGTCATGCTGTGCTGGTACTGGACAGGTGCTTGACGCTGTACAGCGTACTGCGGTGCACCGACATGAGAAGGCGGCTAGACTTATTCGGGTAGAAAAGCTCCCCGCAAAGGGTGGAAAACACTACATACAGTTACCTGGATTTGGAGATGGCGCAGAAATTCAAATTACAGTACCGAGCTAGCACAAGCCAAGCGTCCAATCGTGGGATCTCTACCTAAACACGGATTATGAGTGAAGGTACAGAACAAACGTGCCTATCATTCAGCCCAGTTGTCGCGTACTTGCTTAGCGTCCCTAGCAAGTTTCCTGCACAGCGCACGCAGCAGCTTTCCTTGCCCAAGTCACCAACCCGGCACTCCAAATTACTTGTACGGTCTACTGTTGTACAGCAGTAACCTTACCAACTTGTGCAGTTCACTCCGTACCTTGGTAGTTAATTTTCCTCGGGCACATGCTGAGCCTGCCAGACCAAGAAGAGCAACAAGCTGTGTTCTACTCCTTCATCCCTCCCACACTGCACGCATTTTGTGTAATCCTGCTCTCAGGCTGTAGAGTACAAGGCGGCCCTGGAAAAGCGAGTGGGAAGTTTTCATTTTTGGTCGTCGTGTCTGTTAGTGGTTGTCACTGTTGCGGTTGCTTCTGCCATTCCAGTCTCTTTCATTTTGCATTGCGACTACCGTCTCTAAGCATTAAGCATTGTGTTGTTGCCCCTTATTACCGAACCAACAGACGCCAGGTTAGGAACCTGCAAATATACATACAGCAAGCAGTACACCACCCAAGCTCTCCGACAATCGAAAGCAAACACCCAACGACCGATTGGACAGGACTCAGATCGTGGTTGCTATAGCGCGACATAGGTACGGAGCTGAGGCGCCGCAATCAAAACCCAAACAACGCCAGAGGATAATCCGAAAAAGTGTCACCAAGTTTCAATCGCAAGCCTCTGAATTTCTTTTGTTGGTCGTCGTCAATCTATTACACAGCATCTTGGGGGCTCCCGAGTACCAAGTATCGGAAACCTTCCAGCAGCCAGTGCACACACACAAAACCGAGGCAGTCCAAGGAACGCGATAGGAGAAAAATAATAATACAATAATAATATCAGAACACCACGACCTAGTCATATAGCCCTACCGACGGGCCACCCGACCCGACCCCGACCCATCAGTCGACCACCTGCTGCACTGCGCGTTTTTATCTGCAACCAGCTCCTTTAACGCGGTACATACATACCCTTTCTCAGACGAGCCATCCGGAGTAGGCAGACGGGCCAGAGCGATAAACGCATTCTGCGGCAATAATACGTGACGGACAATAGGGTAGTCAGACGGCTCTGACCACCATTGTAATCATCTACATTGGCCCGGCGCGCACCATCAGCTCTCTACATGCCATTCGCTCCCTCTGACAGCCTGTTCAACCTGTCTGCTGTCTGGTCATTGATCGTGTGAGTGGTCAGCAGTATCTGTCGACAGCAGATCGTCGGTTACTAGCCCTGTTTTCTGAATATTGTTCTGGGCCCTCCAGAA
Organism: Xylariaceae sp. FL0594; assembly: GCA_022385605.1. NCBI lineage: Eukaryota > Fungi > Ascomycota > Sordariomycetes > Xylariales > Xylariaceae > Xylariaceae sp. FL0594. The sequence continues at coordinate 177,741 of MU280815.1, forward strand.
CCGCATCAGTTGCGTTGCTCCCGAGCTTGTGCCCGTACTGTGCTAAACATAGCACGTTCAAGTCAGATCTTTTTGTTGTTTGTCAGCTTGGGGCTTGTGTCGGAACTTGCCTGACACATAACGCGTAAAAAATGTCTTCTGCGGCCCTACACTCCGCTCCGCACCAACCTGCGTCGCTTCCTACATTGAACCCTCATTCGCCATCGGCCTCTCCGTCAAACCGTCAACACAGCAGAGGTCAATCTCCAAGTCGCGAGGGTCGCTATGCAAACCGAGATCTCCCCTCCACCTCGCCAGCCCCCTCGTCGAAACGTCCTTCCAGGAGACCGAGTGGAAATAGTGCCAACGCTGCGAGCCCTCTTCCCGGATATCAAGACCAGTCTCATCCCTCTCCCATGACCTCGCGGAGCGCCTTGGCATCACCGGCACTGGTGACAGCCTCCTCCGCTGATTACGACAAGCAGACTTCTAGTCGCCGACGGCACGATCCTCCTGTAGCGCCTCCCCGATCCTCCTCGACACAACAAGGTAACTCGTCTGGTGCAGCAAACTCACGCAGAGGTGCGCGTACCGAGGACCGTGCTACGGGCTCCTCCGGACGGGCTCCTGGAGAAAATGGCGGAACAAATTCCAACGGCTATACTGAGACTGAATCTTCGCAGCACGAGGAATCGAGCTCCCGCACGAAACTAGCTACGTCCCACCACATGCAACATGAGGCCTCGCGTGGGTCGGAAAGCTCAAGGGAACACCGTCAGACTGTGACCGCAAACATGCCTGTCCGATCCCGTAACCAGCATACGACTTCGACATCGTCAAGACAGCCATCTCGCGAGGCCAGCGAAGTACTCAATCGTGTGATAGTCTCACAGCCAGAGGTAGATTTGGAGAGGGAAAAGGAACGTCAAGGCGAGGCTCAACCCCGGCAAGCAACGGGGAGTACACGTCGCCGTGACGATGACGACGATGGTGCAGCGCAACCTCCTGTTGTTCAAATGCATCAAGCTCAAGACGAGTCTCAACGGGGCGGTAGAAGCCGGCACGACCATTCGAAACGGGAGAAGTCATCACGGTTTGGTGACTATTATCTTGGCAATACCATTGGGGAAGGCGAGTTTGGCAAGGTAAAGCTGGGCTGGAAGCAAGATGGTGGTGTTCAGGTGAGAAGAACAATGCGATACCCTGCCCTGATTTCTTTCAAGTGACTAACCCGGACCGTCAGGTGGCCATCAAACTCATCCGTCGTGACAGTGTTGGCAACAATCCATCACGTCTGGCCAAGATTTATCGCGAAGTATCCATTCTGCGAGGTCTGTCTCACCCCAACATTGTGAGGCTTCATGAAATGTCAGAGACCGAACGCCACATCGGCATTGTACTCGAGTACGCGTCGGGCGGCGAGTTGTTCGATTATATCTTGAATCATCGATACTTGAAGGATCATGCGGCTCGGAGGCTGTTCGCGCAGCTGATATCGGGCGTGGGTTATCTGCACAAGAAGGGCATCGTCCACCGAGATCTTAAGCTGGAAAACCTGCTTCTCGACCGCAACCGCAATATCATCATTACTGACTTTGGTTTTGCCAACACATTCGACCCCGCGGATGAATTGACGGAAGACGAGGAGCTAAACCTATCCGACCGCGACTTCGTCAAGAGAGCTGGTCTTGACAAAACCAAACCGAACGGCATGCGCAGGGGCGACCTGATGCAGACCAGCTGTGGAAGTCCCTGTTATGCTGCGCCAGAGCTAGTCGTCACCGACTCGTTGTACACGGGGCGCAAAGTTGATGTCTGGAGCTGCGGCGTCATCCTGGTACGTGGCAAATCGCCCTCTGCGGAGTTCACACACTAACCTCGATATCCAGTATGCCATGCTTGCGGGCTACCTCCCCTTCGACGACGATCCTGACAACCCAGAAGGCGACAATATAAATCTATTGTACAAGTATATCGTCAACACCCCTCTCACGTTTCCGGAATATGTTACTCCGCACGCGCGTGATCTGCTTCGACGCATCTTGGTACCGAGTCCCCGAAAGCGAGCAGATCTGTTCGAAGTTGCCCGGCATAGCTGGCTCAGCGAGTACGCCCATGTAGTAGAGCTTATCACCAGTACGACTACAACTCCTAGCGAAATTCAAAACACCACTGTTCCCTCTGATGAGCCTGAGGCGCCCGGCCTGGCCAGAAGTGCCTCTGTGCGGGAGCCGGCCAAGGTAAAGGCCACTGCCCCTGCGGCTGTGGGCGATCTGGCGAGGAAGCAAGGTAAAGTTGATGCGGAAGAACCATCGTCTGCCAAACAACGAGAAAACAAACGGCGAACTGTGCAAGTGGAATACGTCGCACCCACCACGCGGACGCAAAGGGGAGCAGAGCAGACCGATACCCACTCGACACCGCGAGGAAAGACAAAGACCGGGTCGTCCAGCCAAGTTCCCGTCGATGCCCATCCTTCCTCGTATGACAAACCTTTACCGAAGGAACCTCCAGTCGGAAAGGAGCCTTACGGTAGTGCACCGAAGGACTCGAGAAAACCGCCGAGCTCACACCGCCGGGATGGGGCTCCCCCGCGAGGGACTCAGCGTCGTCCTGGTTCAGATCACCCTCATACGACAAATTCTAGCGTGCCCGTATCGAGGCCTGCTACGGGCGGCTCGATGCAATCGTCTGGTTCAAGAGGATTAGTTCCGTCTTCTCGAGCGTCGTACGGCCAACCTCTACCCCCTGCCGTTGCTGGTACTAATGCGCAAGGAAGTATCCAACAACCCAAGGGGTCTAAGAACTATGCTATATCGAATCCGATTCCACAAGATGTCCCGGATGTGGACTATGGCCGTCCAAATGTTAACATGCCACCCAAATTCGCCGAAGTTTCCGGCTTCAATAATAACAGCAGCAATAGCCAAAGACCACCGCTATCGGGCGAGGGCAAAGGGCATAGGAGGTCGAACACTATCGGCGAGATCGGAGGCAAGATATTCGGTCGCAGTGGATCGATTTTCGGCGCTCGGAAGAAACGAGCGGAACAGGGAGAGAAGCCGACCAAGAAATATCCGCCCATCAGCATGTCGAATACACAACCGGGAGACTCTAGAACCTCAATGGATTCTCGAACCTCTCGTAGATCATTCTCCTTGGGTCTGGGAAGGAAACGCAGTGGTAGTATCACGGGCTCGCAAGTTTCCCTTGAGAGACCGCCTAATTCAAGGCGTTTCTCTCTGTTGAAAGCAATCGGACTAAGTAAGGAGCCTACAACTCCGCCTCTTGATCTCTCACAGCCCGACTTGCCCATTCAAGAGCCCCCGGAAGACGACCAATACAGCCGTTATGCTTCTGCATCGCAGAGTCGGGGGGCTGGTGGCCAGCATGGGGATGGATCTTATGAACAACCGCAAGAACCACCACACTTGGCGCCGGCGTCGCAGATGGGCTACGGACAGACACGTTCTCATCGCCGTTATCCGTCAGCATCACTACAGCAGCAACAGCCATCGTCACAGCCATCCGCTATTCCGCCATACCTCCAACACGGCGCGGTCCTGAACTCCGAATCCGAGTCTTCGATTGACAACCCACAGAGGCGGCCGCCTAATTCAGCTCCTTACCAAACTGGGTACGACTCAGACCAGTATGACAGCCGTCACGCCGGCGTTTCACAGGGTGCCCGAGTGCTTCAAAAGAACAAGAAGTTCGCTGACGCGTACGACGAGGAAGAATACGGCAGGCCTCGGGACCACGCAGGAAGCAGTGGCGCGGCGAAGAGGGTTATGGACTTCTTCCGGCGCAGAGGCCGAGCACGGGGTGGTGGTGAGATCTAGGCAACTTGACTCGGTCTAGTAACGGTCTCGGACAAGTCGTGCATCGCGACTTGAGCCATCTTCTGGTCTTCTGTCGTCCCACCCTGTCAGCCCTGAGTACCATGTGGCGCAAATCATTATGAAGAGCCGATATTCTGCTTCGATTCGGATTGTGACGGGGTGTAGGTTGGATGATGGATCCAGGGCTGTGCTGTGTTTCTCCCTTTCGGCGGGAGGCTTCCGAATGAGAGAGACCCCGAAGGACGGGGTACATCCAACAAAATCCAGGGGCTGCTCTATTTGTTTTTGTTTTGCCCTCTTCCTAGTTTCGCATCTCATAGCATCTCCAGATCATCCCAGAAAATTTGTTCCTCCTGATTTTGAAGACTTTTTGACAAGGCTGTTTATGACGAGTCTGATGGATTCAAACGCACGTTGGCGCCTGCTCAGAAAGCATGAGGAGAAAACCTCCACAGCGGTTCATGTGTCCGTTTCCATGGGATTTCCTCGTGGGCAACCAGCGCGCATTCAAGGGGTTGTTTGTTCGTGGAGTACTAGCAAGCAAAGCATTATAGTCTTAATCGATTACTCCTGAGGTTAAAGGAGAACTGTATGAAGGAAAGCGGATACTTAATATTTGATAGAGAAAGCCTGGCTCCACTGTTGTTGTGAAGGGGTTTTGAGTGATTGTTCGATGTGCTACAAAAAGAATTGTGTTTGCCACGTACTTGAAAGGCTGTGTGCTTCTCGAGGAAGGTAATCTGCTTCTTTTTTTCAGTATAAGTCCATCATACCCCGATGTCTCCACTCCCCTTTTTTTGCCCAATACCCTTCTAAGTTCTCTCGTTGCCCCTTTTTAAAATTTTCGTACTATACTACTGCCCTTTGCTGCTGCATTCCTAGTCACGACTGTCTTTTCCAACTATCTACAAGTCATGCTAGTAAGCTCACCACCAAAGTTTACTTTAGAGGTCCCTCTCCTTCCGGTAACTGTCAGCAATGAGGAAGGCGAGCTCGAGGGCCTGCCGCTCGTTTAGTCTCGGGTCGCAGAAGCTGGTGTAGTTCGTCGACAGATCATCCTCGTCGAGGCCCTCGCTCCCGCCGAGACACTCGGTGACGGGGTCGCCGGTGAGCTCGAGGTGCACGCCACCGAGGTAGGAGCCCTCCTCGCGGTGGACGGACAGGGTCTGGCGCAGCTCCTCGAAAACGTCGTCGAAGCGGCGCGTCTTGATGCCCGTACCCGTGGACCGCGTGTTGCCGTGCATGGGGTCGCACTGCCAGATGACGGCGCCGCGGAACTCGCTGCCCTCGACGATGCGGATGTGCATGGGAAGCAGCTCGCGCACCCGCGAGGCGCCGTACCGCGTGATCAGCGTGACCTTTCCCGGCTCCGCCGTCGGGTTCAGCGCGCGCAGGAGACCCAGGAGGTCCGCGGGGTCGGTCGTAGGGCCGACCTTGACGCCGATCGGGTTGGCGATGCCGCGGAAGAATTCGACGTGGGCGTGGTCCAGCTGCCGCGTGCGGTCGCCAATCCAGAGGAAGTGGGCCGAGGTGTCGTAGTATTTCTTCTGCGGCCCGCTGCGGTTGCTGTTGCTGTTGTTGTCAGAGGGTCCCTGCTGGTGGGCGGCTCCAGGCGGCACTTCCATCAGTCGTGTCAGCGACTCCTCGTACTCGAGCAGAAGACCCTCGTGGCTCGTGAACAGGTCGATTGTATCGAGCTTGTCGCTCTTGTCCGCGCCGATGGTGTGCATGAAGCGGAACATGTCCTGGAGGAAGCGCACGGCCGTCGTATACTTGGCCTTGAGCTCCGGGTCCTTGACGTGGCCGAGACTCCAGTTCAGCGGCCGGTGCAGATCTGCTATGCCTGCCGCTATGGCAGCCCGGGCGTAGTTGAGCGTTGCTGCCGAGTGGTTGTAAGCTCTGTGGGGTTTGTTAGTCAGACACATATGAATCTGAGAAAGGAAGGACGTGGAATCTCACTTGACAAGTCTTTGCGGATCTAATTCTCTCTCGTCGAGATGATAGCCGTTCAAGATATCGCCACGGAATGAAGGGACCTCCTTCCCGTCAACAATCTCCGTCGGGCTGGAGCGCGGCTTCGCATACTGTCCGGCCATGCGGCCTATGCGCACGACACGCTTGTCGGCACCCCAGATGAGAACCAGGCTCATCTGCAGAAGGAGCTTGATCTTGGACTCGATGGCGTCCTGGCGACAATAGTCGAAGAGTTCGGCACAGTCACCGCCTTGTAAGAGAAAGGCCTCGCCACGGGCGACATCTCGTAGATTTTGCTTCAACTTCTCAATCTCATGAGGGTGCACGATAGGCGGGAGTCGGCCAAGCTCCCCTGTGGCCTTGCGCAGTGCCGCTATATCTGGGTACTCGGGACATTGCTTGATGGGCTTCGACCGCCAGGACGACGGTGTCCATTCCTCTTCTTGGACAGTTGTATGGCCGTTCATAGCCTTGGATGCCATGATTTCCAAAAATTTGTCTTGGTTTCTTCGATCTGTTGACAAGCCCCGCAATGATGTTGTTATATTACTGTAAGTGACTCGCTCACTTTGAACCTGGAACACCTCACTTACAAGTTACGACGCGGTTGGTGGGAGAAACCGAGCCCTGATATAAACCCTTTATGGAAAGTAACGAAATAGTAAGTAATGAACTGGATGACTCAACTTATAACTCGAAGTGAGAGCGCGAGGACCTTGAAGCCACCACTTACGATTGCCATTTTCGGACAGCTTGCGGAAGTTCACGCTCTTCAGGCCCACTTGGGTCCTGGACCCCGCCATTACATGCAGATTACAGTGAGCTGTGGGCACCTGAGCTTGGTGATCTTCTCTTACTCGGTACAGCAGTACAGCAGTACTTTGAAACGTTTTTGTACAAATGAATACTATCTTCGATACACGTCGACTTTATTATCACGAGCCCCATTACCAAAAGCAAGTCACCACGAACATACCTACACCCCAAGGCCCCAGCACAAGATGGCCGAACCGCAGTCCCAAACAGTTAACGACGTCGAGGAGGAGGTGACCCAGGCCAAGTCAGCCGAAGACCGCAAAGCCGCCGCTGCCCTCGCAAGTCTCGACTCGAACGGCGACGGCGCCTCGTCCGCCGAGGTCGATGCCGCTTCAGTCAGCAAGGCTATCCAGAACCTGAGCAGCGCCACCCCGGCCGAGAAGAAGGAGGTTAAGAAAGTCAAGGTCGATGCGGCTGACGTTGCTCTGCTTGTGAGTGCTAACCTAACCCAGCCCTACCTAACCTTACCTACCTTCAATTCTTCTCGCCCTCCTGCATGGTTCTGGTTTGCGATTGCTCGAGTGGAGTGACGACGTAGAAGCCCAACGTAGACACGATTAATAACAATTTCTCTCTGCAGGTTGACGAGCTCGAGATCACTAAGGCAAAAGCTACCGAACTCCTCAAGAAATACGACGGCGATGCGGTCCGCGCCATGAAGGCATACATTGCTGTGGATTTCTGATCAGGCTCAGGTCCCATGGGTAAAAAGAAAATCGGAAGAGAACTAGGTTAGACAGAGAGATATTTTCAACGACCACGAGAAACGCGCGTTTCCCGCTACGAGTTTATGCATATAGATAGGCGTCAAGGCTTTTTTTTTTGTTTTTGGGAGAGAAAAAAAACATAATACGGGTGTGCATTGGGCTGGAGGCGACTAAAGAAAGGAAATAAGAGCTGCGTGTGTCGACACAATATTCCTTATCACAGAGATACAAAAAGACAACAACAGACAGCAATTGTTAAAGCCGGCGCCGGGTCACCTTCTTCAGGGTTGAAAAAACGTCCGAACAACCCAATATTCGCTGCTCCCAGCTAACCTTGGACTACTCCCGACAACGTTGGAGGGCGGATATTTACGTTGAGCAGCCGCTCAGTCAAATACTTATTTCTCTTCGCCCGTTCCGACGATATCATCGCAGAGAATGTCGACTGCTTTCCCAACCAGCTTCAAGCCGTAACAGTGAAACAGTGTGGAAGATCTTTGCCGTGACCTCCAACTTCGAGATTACGTAACACATTTGATGAGGAAGTCGAAGAGCTCCATAAGTAGCCATACACAGTGAGTTCATAGCCCCCGGATAGCGCCTGTGACATCCCTGCCCATGCATTAGGTTATGGTGGGAAGGTTGAAGAGGCCGAGTCCAATGCTAGCCCCTCACCTAGCCAGGCCAAGACCAGTGCACATGGTGTCCATTGTCATCAGCACTTTCATATTGTGATGGAAGTAACAAAGAAAACAGAAGAAGAATAAAAATAAGGGAGATTTATGTGCGAAACAAATACATAATACACCGCGAAAGGGAGAGCCTGATCTTCTATTTATGCCATCATATGCCTGACACCGCTGTTGGCAGTACACGGTCTCTCTAAGCGAGACGGGCAGTCTACTGTGTAATGTGTAAGAGATTAAATTTAGTCTTGTTCGGCTCCAGGCTGATCCGAGACGCCAGGCAGGAGCAGGGTCTCTCATATAGGTATATTGTCCGGAGGGGAGGCGAATGGCCACAGACGCCCCCGAAAGATGGTCGATGCTACGTGCTTCTGACACGGGAATACGTTCCATAGTCCGTAGTCCCTCCATCTATCTAGATAGGCGAGGTATTTGTACGTGAAGGTTAGCCTTTTGAAGAAATGGTTTTTGTTGCAGCACCGTGACCTTCTCGATCTGACAGTGTTTCAACTTTCCAGTATTATTTTTTCATCATTCCGCATTTCTTTATCCTTTGACTGTCTTCCTACATCCGGTGACCTGACCAACTTGTCATTGCCGTGACTATTTGATTATTTTCTCAACACTGCCTACAGCCCCAGGTGTTCGCTCTGGGCAAGCAGGAGTTGTGGCTTGGATCATCAAATGAGCCTCGTTGTTGTGCAGCTCCACTACCTCCCGCGACGTGAAATCTAGAGTCTCAGGAACAAAAAGATGATTTCGTCAATACTTGTAGTATTCGTCGCGATCGCGGCGTGGGGAGTTGTTAGGTACATTACCGCCATCCGGCGCAATATCGCCCTCGCGCGATCTACTGGGCTTCCTTATTACGTTGTTCGTAAGTTTACCTGTCTCGTAATGAATTATGCGCGCACAAGGTGTCTTGCCTCGCGGATCTTGGACTGCTGACGCTTTTTGTTTCTCAATCCAGCTCTGGACCCAATCAGCCACATCTCACGAGCTTTCTACCCTATCTGGATGCCACTATGGAAGCTCGTCACCCCGAGAAGACATTGGGAAGGTGGCGCCGAGTACGTACCTAGACTTCAAACCCCTTACTTACACTCTGATGAACAGCCACAATCAGAGCCTCGTAAACTGACCCCTATAACCCCTGTTAGGCTCTGCGAAGATAACTGGCAGTATAAACTCCAATTTGCACCGTTCGCTAAGAAGGGCGAGACTTTCATTGTGGTATCACCGAGGAGCCTGCTCGTTCTCACAGCCAGTCCAGAGGTTACACATGAGGTCACGTCACGGCGCGAGGCCTTTCCCAAGCCTCTCGAGCATTATGGCATCCTGTCCATGTTTGGGCGCAACGTCGTCACGACCGAAGGGGCTGTGTGGCGCATGCACCGGAAGGTCACGTCGGCCTCCTTCAACGAGAAGAACTCGGCGCTCGTGTTCGGCGTCGCTATCCAGCAGGCCCAGGGCATGACCGAGTACTGGGCGAACGCACAGAAACAGACGGGGAGCATCAAGACGGCCGAGGCCGATACCATGTCTCTAGCCCTCAACATCATCAGTTACGTCGGATTCGGGCTGCGACTCCGTTTTCCCGGTCAGTCGCTGCCGGTCGACACGGACTCGCGGATGAGCAAGTACGCGAGCTTCAGTCCTCTGGAGGGCCACACGATGACTTTCAGAGACTCGATTGCTGAGACGTTGCACCACCTACTCCCCCTGCTGTTGACCCCTTCATTCATCATCAGTACGTATCACAATTTACAGTGCAACTCTGACTCTGTTGTCGATACGCTATGATGATATTTTGCTGACATGGTATCAGACAACATCCCCCTCCCTCTCCTGAGGGCGGCCAAAGAGGCTAGAGACAACTACCTCGCATATATGCGCGAGTTCCTCCAGGAGAAGGTCAAGGACGTCCGCCGAGGCGACAAGGAGCAAGGAATGGACATCATGGGCTCACTGGTCGCGACCTCCTATCAGGACAAGCAGGACAATGACAAAGGCAAAGGCGGTCTTCAGCTCGACGACGATGAGATCATCGGTAACGCATTCATCATGTTTCTTGCAGGTCACGAGACCACGGCGAACACGATGCACTTCACGCTCCTCGAGCTGGCGAACAATCCGGCGGTTCAGCGGCAACTGCAGCACGACATTGACACGATCCTGGGGCGCGATACCGATCCGTCCACTTGGGATTATGAGGAGAAGATCAACGCGATGCAAGCGTCGATGATAGGGGCCGTGATGAACGAGACGTTGCGCGTGGTGCCGCCCGTAACGGAGGTGCCGAAGAAGACAACACAGCCGCAGACCATCACGGTCGACGGGGTCAAGCACACGCTGCCGCCGGAGACATACATCGGCCTCGTCGTGACGGGGGGCACGCGCAACCCGCGCGTCTGGCCTACGAAGCCCAGCAAGATCACTGACGCGCCCAACGACCTGTCGGACTGGGTGCCGGAGCGCTGGTTCCGGCCGAACGTCCAGACCGCCGACTCGAGCAGTGCAAGCGCCCAGGCTGACGTGATGGAAGAGGACGTCGGCGGCTACGTGGGCTCGGACACGAGCGCGTCCATGTTCAGGCCCGTGCGCGGCTCGTTCATCCCCTTCTCGGACGGGGCGCGGTCGTGCCTGGGACGGCGCATCGCGATCGTCGAGATGCTGGCGGCCATCGCCGTCATCTTCCAGAAGTACAGCGTCGAGAACGCGGTTGGCGCCTGGGCCTCGGACGAGGAGCTGGAGCGCATGGACCGGGCCCAGAAGGCGGAGCTGTACAGGAAGTCGGTGAAGCGCTCCCGCGACGCCATCAGCTCCTGCCAGACCATGATCACGCTCAAGTTGCCAAGGGGCACGTTCGTCCCGCTCAGGCTTGTCAAGAGGGGCGAGGAGCGGTTTGTGGATTGGTTCGAATCGTGAGATGGGCGGAGATTTTTGCTTTTACGTCTTATGTGTTTGCTGTCGGATATGTAAACTGCACTGTCTTGAGCCGCACATGCGTCGACAGATAGTCAAACAATACCTATGGACTGTTTTTTCATTTTTTATAATGGGGATTCCACAAATATTTTCCGATGGTTATCCTGCCATCTCCTGTCTTGGCCGCCCTACGGAACCTGATCGAAACCGACACGATCGATTACCTTGTACAAGGACGTCAACAAGATCGAGGACGCAAATGGGTTTGCATACTCGTCTACCTCATGCTGTCGTGCCGTCATCTGTCATGCTGTCTCACTTTAGCAGTCCATTGTTTATAGCTCGGAGCCTGTGCCTGCATAAACATATTCAAGTCAAGGCGTATTGGAGGGTGAGTTGGCTGTCACTTGTAAAGAAATACGACTTGACTCCAAATTTGAATGGGCCTGCTCTGTACATAAAAACGGGTTGGTAAGTCCATACTGTATTACGTCACACCACCCTAGCCTGTAAACCGTGTGTCACGCACCGTATCTACTAGCATCTTCTTGGTGGTTGTCTACGAAAATACAGTGTTTTGTACCACTTTAATCGGAAAGAAGAAACACGATAATTGGTCGTACAGTATTTATACAGTATCTGGTAGTATGTTCAGACAACAATTATTTCTACGACAGACGTCTGGTTCAATATCACCGGCATTGATTGATGTTGGCATTTAAAACCACCTCCATGTCTGTGCCCTCGAAACCGTGGGTTGGAAAATCAATATCATTCCTCCTCTCTAACGTTTCCTTCCTCCTTCTTCCACCTCCTTCGCTCTCTACACCTACGACAGGGTTAATTTTCACACTTATTCCGCACGCGAGTCACTGGTTCGCCCCAATTTAAGCTTACCTTGAAGTGAGGCAAACAGCTCTGTCTTGTCTCCCTTGCCGGCAGGTTGCGCACGTGTCCCACAGCGACTTGTAACAGAACTAAACTCTATGTCACTGTAGATATTGGAAATCTTGCCAATCGAGATACTGTGTCTAAATAAGTGAGTGTCACCAAGTTATATCATCAGCATCAGGTACCTCCATGCATCCCTGCATACACTCCCTGTTTGACTTTAGAACTGGGCTCTGACGGTTGATAGATCTACCTCACCTAGGACAAGTAGGTCAACACTCAGTCGCTCAATTCTGTTGTTTCCGTCGAGGCACGCGACATTGCGCTGTTCCGTGGATTGCTGGCGCGATTGAAACTACCCTGTTCCTTGCCAAGCTGGGGCGTTTGATCTTGGTGTGCCTGGACGCTGATATCATCCTGCAGGAAACGTGTACCTATTGTATCCTTGTACGAGGACGGGTTGAGTCGCTAGCCACAACCTCCCCGCGCGTTTCCGCTTGACAACCCGGCCCGTGTGGGTGCAACGCTACTTGTACTCCGTACTGCTGTATGCTGTACAGACTCCGTATTTGGTAGCGTCAAGAGACAACTCCACAGCAACAAGGCGCAGCAAACAAACAGCGTTTGCCTTCCAGGCGCGCTACCGGCTTTGGTTGTATAATGCGTAAGTCTGGCCAGTCTTCCATATTCCATTATCGTCCCGATCTTGAAGGTATAGCCAAGGATTGCCTACGGTACCCTGTTTGTTGTGTTTAACATACAAAGGGAGTCTCTTGCGCACTCCACAGTTGTCGCTTTCTCTCACTGTGCGAATACGCAATGTTGAGTGTTGTGTTTGTTTAGTTTTTACCCACTTGCAATTATCCCTTCACACATGAGATAGAATTCCATCATCGACTCACTACAAGTACAGCTCATAGTCACCACTCCCCTTTCATTCCACGTCCTACAACAAACTAAGGTCATGTACATTCCAGCGAGAGAGAATGTGCTGTATGCCGAGTCTCCCAGAAACTCGCTAGGGTCATGGGTCAAGTGACTCCCCTGTCAGGCACCGGCTGGCTCGGCGCACAGTACGCGTGTACCGGCATCCTGTCTCCGACCCCACGGATCCCTGCGCCTCATCATCACAACTTCCAATCACATCTTGTCATCCATCCCCAGTTGTCCCGTAAGATCCAAAGCCAAAGTCCCCGGTCAACGCCTCGCCCTTGAGACCCTGCCCATCCCCAGCTCTCTTATCTTGACCAGAACCCTTGGAAAGCCTATTTAGGTGTGGGATTGTGCCTGATCTAGTCGTCTCTTTATTTCCCCTTCCCTTCCCTCTCTTCCCCCCTTCTGCTCTTAATTCCAGATTATCCCAGGACTTGGCCTCGATATTGCCAACCCACCGTGCCTCGATGAAGGAAAGCTCCTCTAACCAGCCGCCTTATCTAGATCGCATACGCTCTTGGGCACGAAGTCACGCGTATGGAGGCTCAAATTGGTCCACTGGCTCCAGTAGTAACCCTACCTTACCCCTGAGTAATCCACCTCAACCGCGACGAACCGCGTCACAGCACCAGCAGCAGCAGCAGCAGGACGGAATCCGCCAGCATAACCCTGGCACCCATGGCGCCAACAGCAACAACGGCCCGAACGGCCAAGCCGCAGACGGGTCCACTGCCGTCAAGGCGGAGGGCGATAATACCGAGCACGGCCATCAACAAACTCAGCCGGCATCTAAACCGGAGGGGTCGGGGTCTGTCATAAGTCCCGACGCTCCCGAGGAGAGAAAGAAGAAACGTAACATTCCCGTCCGGTTCTACCGGACTACCAAGAAGATCCTCTTCCACAGTTGGCTTAACATCGGCCTGATCCTCGTCCCTGTTGGCATCGTTATTGCCAACATACCCAATGCAAATCCCGGGGCCACCTTCGGCGTTAACGCCGTAGCCATCATCCCGCTCGCCGCCTTGCTCAGCTATGCTACTGAATCCGTAGCTCGCAAGATGGGTGACACCATCGGCGCCTTGCTCAACGTGACGTTTGGTAACGCTGTGGAGTTGATTATCTTGTATGTCGGTTTTTCTATCTTCTTTCTCTCTCGTCGTCTTCGGAGGAAGTTGGCAGGATGGATTTATGCTAACGTGTATTACCAGCATGTACGTGTTCGATATCTCAGGAGTGAAAGTGATTATGTGCTCGTCCGATATCGGCAGTGCGCTATCATCATCGTCTTTCATCTGCATATGCTAACATAACACTCCCGGATATAGCATTGCGCTGGTCAAGGTTTGTCTTCCGCTCCTCATCGATTTGCATAGCTTCCAGCTAACTCCGATAGGGTGAAATCCGTGTTGTTCAAGCATCTCTGCTGGGGTCTATCCTGGCAAACCTATTGCTTATCCTAGGTGGAGCATTCTTCCTTGGTGGTCTACGATTTCGCGAACAAGTGTGTTGCCTTCTCTATCATACACCGGAACGATTATGTGCTTACTAACCCGCCACAGGTGTACAACAGTACCGTCACGCAGATGAGCGCCTGTTTGCTCAGTCTGAGCGTCATTAGTCTTGTGCTGCCGGTATGTCTACATACTGCGTGTATTTATTGCTATGGGATACATCCAACTAACAGCAGAGTCTCAGACTGCATTCCACGCCTCGTTTCGGGACTCCGGCTTGGCCGATTCAGAGTCCCTCAGAATTAGCCGTGGCACGAGTGTGGTATGTTGGTCCCTGTTGTTCCTCGAGCCTCTTAGAGTAACTAACGGGCATGTTCAAGATTTTGCTTCTTGTTTACGGAGTCTACCTATTGTTTCAGCTCAAATCTCATTCCTACATGTATGAGTCTACACCCCAGCATATTATCGACGAGGAATCAACCCCCGGTCCGGCCGCTGCGTGGCTGGACTCTTCCAGCTCGGATTCCAGCTCTTCATCTGACTCGGACTCGGATTCCTCGGCTCATTCGAAAAACACCGTGTCACGGCGTGTGAAGCGAGCTATCCGCCGACGTCGCAGAAAGTCAAGTGCAACATCCATCGATAGTGGGGATGAACGAGTGCGTACGAGAGCGTCCTCGATCAACATTAGCCCGGTTGCTAGCATGTCTAAATCGGGCGAATCATCCAACGGCCGTCCTATGTTCCCTCGCATGAACTCGGCAGGAAGCGAGGAGGCCGTGGTGGATGATGAAAAGTCTGGCAAGACGCATCGTAAGCGTCGCCACAAACACCGCAAGCGCAAGCACCGCCGGCATGAGAAGAATTCTAGCCCTTCAGAACCTGAGGATGCGCCCACCCTTGTCGAGGAGAACATTGTCGGCCTGGTGCCTGGCACTGTGGCAGCAGAACTCGTCGATGGAGAGACCCGTCGTGTTGATTTTGCGGATAACGTCCAACACATGGACGGCACGGCCGGACCCCTGACGAGTACCAGCTCTGTACCTAAGCGACCATTCAACAACCTGCGAGGTCTGACGAACTTCCGACCCGTTGCGAAGAGCCTCGCCCCTCCGGTCTTCACTCAACCGGCACATGCTGGAGCGACTCTGGCTATCGCTGTCCCCGCTGGGCCCATCCCACGCGTCAGATACGGCATTCGCCGGACCAACTCGCTCCCGGACAAGCTCAATCAGCACTATCTGCGCCCACCAGGTGCCATGCTGCCCGTTCACGTTCCGCCCTCGGCTCTCGCCCCAGGCGCCGAGGAAGGGGACAAGGCGGAAGACGAGGACGACCTTTCGCGCCCGGCGGCCGTGGTGATGCTTCTCATCACTACTGCTCTGGTCGCCGTCTGCGCCGAGTTCTTGGTCGACTCGATTGAGAGTGTGGTGGCTAGTAGCTCGCTGCGGGAAATCTTCATCGGCTTGATCATCCTCCCTATCGTGGGCAATGCCGCCGAACACGTGACGGCGGTGACGGTTGCGATGAAGAACAAGATGGACCTCGCTATCGGCGTGGCCATCGGTTCCTCGATCCAGATTGCGCTCTTCATCACTCCCCTCGTGGTCATCATCGGTTGGATCATCGGCCAACCCATGACCCTGTACTTCACCCTCTTCGAGACGGTGTGCCTGTTTGTCTCGGCCTTCATCATCAACTTCCTGATCCTTGACGGTCGCAGCAACTACCTCGAAGGAGCGCTACTCGTTGCTACGTATGTCATCATTGCTATCATCGCCTTCTTTTACCCAGAGGGCAACGAGGCCAACGACTGGAGCTCTTAGAAGCATTTCCTTTTCTCTGGGAGGTAGGAAGTGCAGAATTACGAGTCTGAATCGTTAGGGTCCTGCTGTGATGCTTGCCAAGCGCTCTTTGTTTCTTTCGGTGGGAGAGCACTGTACTCAGTCAGAGAGGAGAAGGTTGTTCAGAGACTGCTACTCAGTCGAATGGAATTTAGCTGGTTAATTTGCAATTCCAGACTCGTGCACACAAACACCAATCAAGATACCAACTTCCTATACAGTTAAGTATTCACTGGCTGGCATGTGATACTGTAATGAAACTGCTCTGGTGACAGTACAGAAAAATAGCTGAAAAGTTTTGCAACAAGTAATCAAGTGGGCATCAAAATAAAGGTTTCCCGGCCGGCTTAGGTTAATAAGTATGAGGGAGATAAACAGCTGGTCAGACTCACTCAACACATTAAGTTTGTAGCACAGCTTCTTTTCTATCTACTGAAAGTGAGGAAGAGTCTAGGTTAGTCTCACAAGCTTCTATAGGAGGCGAGGCAAGTGCCGGGAAGGGGCAGGTGTAGGCAGCCTGTATGAGAACCGCTATGTTGTATAGGTGAAATCTGATGTTTAAGAAGAGGGGGGAGGGAGGTAGGGTATATCACTTATAAGGAAATTCTATTCTGTGATATTTACTAGGGTTATGTTAAATACCTACTTAGTTGAGACGACAAAACGCAAAGTTGAGTTAACTACCTATCTACCTCGAACGATCCCCCTAAAATCGTATTATTATGTTGTGCAAGTGTATTGGTAGTCGGGGGCAGGTATGACGATGCCAGTATTTTACGCACACACATATATACATATGTAGTGAAATCTGTATCACAACACAATTTTGTCTGTTGTTTTCACCTCTGATTCCCAAGATTTTGAAATCGCGCTGGCTGGCCCCTGGGCTGAGTGAGTGCATGTGCTGTTTACGTCGATATATTCATATTCATATTCATTAGGTTCAGATTCTTCTTGTCTATTATGCTTCGATGAGTTCTTCGTTAGATTACAAGTGTTATATATACAAAAGATTTGAACAGCCCATTTCATTTCATTCAGGTTAAGTGAACTTCCTTTCCCACCCTTCCCTCATTCATGTGGGGGAGGGGAGAAAGATAAGGCGATCGGATCGGTCCGAACTAAATGTTAAATGTCGATCTGTTCGTAATTGTGTATAGCCCGTCCATTGATTGTACTACAAACAGACTGCTGGCGGCGGGCCCGCGATGATCTAACTAGGACCTCACCTCTCGTCCGCCTGCCTTCTCAGCTCGTCGCGGAACGCGTTCCCGCTGGGGGCGGGGGCGGGGGTACGTCCGGCAACATCGAACTCATCAAAGTCCATGCGCCGGTCTCTCGTGGGCGTGCCGGCCAGGCTGCCGAGTGCGTCGCTATCGCGCCGGGGCCGGTTGGCGGCCGGGTCGGGGAGGTCGCGGTAGACGGCGCCGCCCTCGGCCTCGATCTCGCGCTCCATGAGCTGGATGCGCTCGTTGGCGCTCATCTTGTTCTTGTTCTTCTTCTTCTTCTTGAGTCCGAACCGGGAGGAGCCGCTGACGTCGTAGTTGCGGCCCATGACGCTCCTCCCGCCCAGCTGGATGCGGCGGTGGTGCCGGTTCCAGAGACAGGTGCCGAGGACACACAGGGCGATGAAGCCGAGCACGGTGGGCAGGGCGATGTACAGCGCGGCCGCGTCGGGCGTCTTGCCCCGCCCGTTCGCCGTCGGGCCGGGTACCGTGGTGACCTTGATCGGGGACAGCGCCTGCTGCTCCTTGCCCTTCACGGACGAAGTCAGGATGATGGTGAGGTTCTTGGAGCCCTGGTGGCGGAGGTACTCGTCTGTGATGGGCTGGGTCCAGAAACCGGAGGAGGCGAGCAGTGTCGACGACTCGAAGGCCGCGATACCGGGCTCGGGCTCGCCGGTCGTCGAGTTGAGGTAGTTGGCTACGATGCGGACGGTAGCGTTCGGCGTGGCGCTGAAAAACTCGGGATCCCAAGTGACTGAAGAATTGTCAGCAAATAACGTTCCAAACATCCCCTATTAGTGGCCAGCCATTAAACATACAGTAGTACCTCCTCCCCACGTAGAGTGGCTCGTCAATCTTGGGCAAGCACCAAGGAGCGTTGGCGCCGTCTAGGTTGTGGCAGCGGGAGAACGCGCCGGCTTGGTTATCGCCGGTGCCGGTGGGCGTGGCAAGAGGAGCAGAGCTCGTGGTCGTGATGACCTTGCCATAGCTCGTATATGTGAAGACTTCGGCAGTCAAGTCGTGAGGGGCGCCCGAGATGATAGTCGGGGTTCCAGATATCGTGCTGAGCACGGGCGTGATCGTTGCAGGTTCTCCATCCGCGTTCACCGTGACCCAAGGTTCCAGGGCCGCATCTGTCGCTCGGGGTTCAACGGGATTCGGTACCGCATAAGCCGAAGAAGCCAGCGCCAGGCCAGCCACAGCCGTCGAAAGAAGCTTCTGCATCTCTATCGGCGATGCCAGGCGTGGGCTGGGACGGGCGAGATTTAACAGTTGGATCGCGAGACAAGGGCTGGAGTCGCCTAGAATGAAGGCGATGGGAAATATAATGAATGATGAGCTCACTCGCTCTGCGCCCAATCGACTGGCAAAAACAACTCCAGAGAAGGGCACAAGATTAGCAGAGACTGAGGAGGCAGAAAATAGAGGTTCCAAATTAAAAAATAAAAACAATCTGCTTGACAGGAAGCACAAATAATAGTAAGTTTCAGCATACAAGTCAGGAAATGGCGCGTCCGGAGGATCTGCAAGCTACTTGGGAACACGGACATAATACATCGCCTTCCTCACAACTCTCCAGCATTCAGAAGTATAGCTTCTTTCAAGGCGTGTACCTGCTGGCCGGACCGGCAGCGACTTTTAAGGGGTAATCCTTGAACAAGGAGTGGGGACAATACCTCCAGGGCATGCCCAGGGCCCAGGAGTGCCAGTGCGGTAACACGCCAACACCAAGAAACAACGTGTTGTCGGAAACTGGGTAAGGTATGTACGTGACCCTGACTCTACAGATGTATGAGGCAAGACAACATTTATAAGCGCTGGCCCTCAAAGTTAAGAAGATTTGCCAATATGACTTATTTTTCTTTCAGATACCTCTTGGCTATGCACTGCTGTCGAAGACCTCTAAGGTTAGCCTGGATACAGTGCAGTTAAGCTGGGCTGTGCTACGAGTACCAGCACTAATAGAGGTACCGAATAGACACAAAGCACATGCATGTGCTTGCTCTCTTGGGGTATGGATACAAGCCTTGCTACCAAGCCACCGAACAATCAGTTACGGTTTCCTAGTGTAATGGTTATCACAGCGGATTCTGATTCCGCTAATCTGGGTTCGATTCCCAGGGAGACCTTCAAACTTTGATGTTCTTCTTTTGTCCAGTTAACATCCGGTTACAATACTCTATTTTGATTTTTATCAATACGTATTCCTTCCTCCTTAATTTTTTCTGGCTTTGCACCGCATCGAGGCCTCGTTGGTTGGTCAAAAGCACCTCACAACTCACTTTCCCCTCGGCAACAAATGCTGTTGTCTTCTGAACATAATACCTCTGGTGGTTGTTGTTGCTTAATTATTCTAAAATACTCAGTCAACCCGGAATTACCTGCGTCATTTTCCCGGCAACAGTTATCTCTTCTGTTTTTCTCCTGGACCATATTACTAGTCTGTCCAAGGTGAAAGCGCCGTTGGTTCGCCGATAGCAGGACAACCTCTTGCCACTTCAAAGGCTCATCGCCACATTAATCCTGTTTGACAGCCAGGTCCCCATCATGGTGATTTCACTTCGGCACCTCCTTCTTTCAAGTAGCCAACGAAGCTGCCCGTCGTCACGTTATAGACTCCGTCACCCTGTCGCTGTGTGTCGGTTTGTCGCGGGTAACTCGATATCAATGAGGAACGGGGGCTGCGACTTTAAGACGTCATTCGATCCTTCAATGGAAGCGTTGATAAACAACGTTTGTTTGTTGGGACGGAGCGGGCTCGCATCAGTGGAGCAGTGACTGGTACTACAGTAGCCCCTTTGTGCGCACTCGGACCTTCTCCGTGCCTTTTCTTCGACCATGTCCGGTTCGTCGAACTGGGTGGGAATTAAATTCGACAATTTGTCGATGAGAACTGATCGGGTGTGGTCGATGTCCTCGAAATGCCACGGGTGCTCGCTTATCTTATCCCGCCACGTCACCAATCTACTGCCCCAGCCCTCGTGTATATGGCCGAAACAGTGCAACATGGGTCTCGCCCTGGCCACTGCGCCGAAGAGGTGGTGACAGCCTGCTCTTTCCCTTCCGTGCGTGTAGTCCATGATGCCGTGGGGAGGGCCGTGCGTGATGACGACGTCAACGTCCTTTCCAATGGCAAAGTCGTGCTTCTCGCCGCGGGGGTAGCCGTATGCCCAACCGCCATTGTATGCCCAACCGCCCTGTGACGGGGTGAACGGGCTCGCGTAGACTCGTGGCGTCGCTCCGTTTCTTAAGAGAAACGCGTGGTTGCCTCGTCTAGGAAAAAAATGCCTGAACCAATGGCCCGCTCCAACAGGCGTCTCGACTGGCCAACCGGGCCGTATACCTGGTTGACGAGCAGGGGGTCGAGATAGTCTGCTGCTTTTTCAAAAGCTGGTTCGTCCAGCGTCAAGTCGTGATTCCCAGCAATCACCAACTTGAGGGGTGCTGGGATCCGCCGTAGTAAATGGAGTGTCGTGCAAAACTCGTCAATCGTAGATTTGTCCGTGAGATTGCCGCAGTGGATGGCGACGTCGGCCTGCAGCCCTTCCTTGAGGTCGAGAGCTTTGCCGTGCGTATCGGAAATGATGAAAAACCTTGTCTTGACCGACATAGCTGACAGTTTAGTGCTGCTGGGAAGTCGTGTCGTGATGGTAGAATCTTTCCAAACTATATGGCTGCTTGATTGATGTGACAAACCTGTTAATTTAATGACTTTGCTGGCAGGCCGAACAACACATGGCCAGTGGATGCAAGTCGGCAGGGTTAAATATGGGATTGCACTTCTACTATTTTCATTTATTTACACTCTAGGGGCATTACCTATGTATGCTCGAACCTTCCCGCGTAATCCAGTTGCAAGGTGGGATCATCATTTCTCTATGCATTTATATTTCAACAGTTGGAAAATGCCAACTGTAGTTTACGTACCTGCTTAGTCTAGTGTTTACTGAATTCGTACAGCTAAACAGAAACAAGATTGCTCCTTTCTTGCAACAAAAATATCTTGCAGCAGGTAACAGAAACCTTTGGCTGCCGGAAGCACCTTCCTTTTTTGATAGTTTCATTCCCTTGAGCAGTCTCGATCATAATATTTAACATGTCAATCTAATCATTTCGATTTCTTGTTGTTGGAATTGTTGCTCTTGCTACCTCTTGTCAACTCTTATTGAGCATACAAAGGAGAGCAAATTATAGCTATTCTCAAGAGATCTCTTCTATAGATCATTGTTTCTTCTATTCCTAACCCTTCAAGAACTTTTGATATTCATCCGGCAACCCAAGAAACAGTTCTTGTTCCCCGCTAATCGCAAGACGCCCAAGTCCAACGTACGTATTGCCACAACACTCTATGAACGTCTCAAAGAATGCTTTCAAGAAACGATCCGTCTGGTCCGGCCGGAAAACCAGCGGCAAATTATCCTCGTGGGGGGTGCGGCGAGCACCGCTCATTCCTCTGTCTAGAAGACAGAAGAGTTGGACCTAGAAGGTCATGGGGGGATAATTCTAGAACTGTGGCAAAGCATCGACGCCGGTATCCCAGGATTTAGCATCGAACCCGGTGGAAAAATTCCTATATAACAAGTCAGGATTTTCTGGTCCGTGTCGATTTGATCATAATCGGCGACGAGAGTTGCATCGACAGCGTGCAGTGTAGAGACGTCCGATAGGGTGGCTCTGTAGCGACGGTCACAGAGCTGCTGAGATTCAGGGCCCGGCCAGTGGCAGATCACGGGAACGATGGGGATGTGGCTGACTTTAGATGGCTCTTGTCAAAGGTGGCAAGAAAGGGCAAGGCCGTTCCAGCACTCTCGGATGAATATCGAGGGTACATGCTAGAGGCAGCAAGTCGACTATCAGTCCAGAACCGGCTGCTTCTGGCGGCGGTTTTAGGCCCGGAGAACATGGTCACAGCAATGAAAATTTTGAGTACATAGTTTTCTTCGATGTACAGATTGGTATTTTGGCATGGCGATTAATAAATACAGCATGGCTGGGGAGTGGCCTGGCAGAACCTCGAAGATGTTAATGGTGCCCATGTGGTAATACTGTTACTGTAGAGGTGTATACTGACATGGCTTATCGAGTACTGAGTTCTAGTACCCAGATTGATTGCACTCGATCAAGACGCAATGCAACAATAAGGGCCTAACCGAGGTTAACAACGACTTTTTGATCCGGATGTCCTGCGGCTCTTAACCCGTATATGGTTGGCGCCAGATGAAATGTACTGCGTTACAATGTTGTCTCCAGAGCGATTTTCAAGACGATTCTTTATCCATAAATCCAAATAAAGATGAATTATTCTCCGGTCAGACCTACGAAATCAGAAACTTCCTGGAATACTGATGTCCTGCCTTATTAATCAGCCCAATGTAGTGATTACTCCAGGCCTGGTGTTCCTGGCATGCCATGTTGTAGTACTACCTAAGGTACACCTAAGTTGGCACGGTTATGTGATCTAAATAGACAAATTCACGCATATTGTCAGATTTCTTGTCCTTGACAGTTATGCCTATTTTGGTCCGCAGTCTTGATTTGTTCCGTTCTCGCGCTTTTTTACGCTAGGTAGGTAGTTCTCTCCCTGCATATCCGAGAATTTGGGGCTTGAATAGCAAGGGGTTGACCGTTTGCGCGGGTCTAGTAGGCGGCGGACCGTGGTGTTTGCTGCCTGGTGCGATGTTGGTGCCTCATTCTCTGTTCCCGGGTGGTCGCGCCCCGCCCCTGAGTAAACTGCTGTGCTGCAGCCTGCCTGTGCAGACAAGGCACAACTGGAATGTAAGTACTAAACATGATCCACTTACTCTGTTGGCTAACAATTAATGCAGAATGTGCCTCAGGTTTACCTTTTCTAGTCGACTGTACCCAATTGAGGATGTTAAGGCTATAGCACGTGACATTCTTAACAACACATTTCTGCACAACGCAGTAGCTCCCATCCTGAGAACAAAATGCCTTATGTGTGGTAGTTATCTATATTTGGGAAAACGTATGACTTGTTTGTATGGATATGGAATTGAAACAGCCTCTTTAGTTTGAATCCAATGTCTTCTCTGTCCATCTCGCTATCGCGCTATGTCCCGCTCTCAGTCATTTTACTGCTACAGGGGAGTGTTCACATTCTCATTAGCCGTGAATTCCAGATATGCCTTTCAGGTCCAAAGAACCTATGTCTATGAATTCTTCTCTCACAGTATTAGAGTGTGCTAAGACCGTTTCAAGGCTTGCAACAACTACAGCCTCAGAATTACAGCGTTTCACGACAGCCATCCTATCAAAGCAATTGCGCTAGGCAACACCGAAGCAAACCTGGG
>MU280816.1:0-198343 GCA_022385605.1 Xylariaceae sp. FL0594
CCCCGCCCCCCCCCCACGCCCCCCCCCCCCCCCCCCCCCCCCCCCCCCCCCCCCCCCGCCCCGCCCCCCCCCGCCCCCCCCCCCCCCCCCCCCCCCCCCCCCCCCCCCCCCCGCGGCGGTCTCTGTGTTTGCGTTGTAGGAGACTGCAATACTGACATAGTCACTCGTTGTAATGCAGGATGTTCTGGGTCATGACCCTGTGCATTGTCATGTCGACTTTCATATTCCTCATGTTGAAATATGGTTCAGGACGGCATCAGGCAGATCTCCCAGAGGCCACTGTCACCACGTTCGTCAAGGTGAGCATACAGAAGCTTCGCATCTCCGAGAATTCAAACTTCAAGGTTCCTAACAACTACGATGCTTTTGCTAGCTCCTCTGGGTATACATGCTCATCTGGGCCAACGGTGTCTTCGCCGTCAAGGTCGGCATCCTCCTATTCTACTGGCGCGTGTTCCAGAAGACGCCTAGTTTCCGCATCGCTGCCATAGCCGTCGGCTTCTTCTCGACCGGCATCTTTCTGTCCAACTTCTTCAGCTTCACCTTCCAGTGCTACCCGGTGCAGAAGTTCTGGCAGCCCAAGACTGTGGGCAGCTGCATCAACCAAAACGCCTTCTATCTCGGCTCTGCCATCATCAACGTGTTCGGCGACATCGCCGTCCTCAGCCTCCCGCTCCCCATCATCTGGGGCCTGCAGGCGTCGCGGAGTAAGAAGTGGTCGCTGAGCTTCCTGTTCCTGTTGGGTGCCTTGTAAGTCACCTAAAAACACATTTCTTGCACTGCAAGCAGGACAGTGAAGCGCTAACGATGACTTTTTTTTTGAACGTTTCAGCGTCATCATTGCCAGCATATTCCGCATTGTCTCGGTCACGGAGATCGATCCCGAGGACTTCAGCTTCACCAACGTGGGCGGCGGACTCTGGAGTACGGTGGAGGTGGAAGTGGGCTTCATCTGCGCAAACCTGCCCGCGCTGCGACCCCTCCTCTTCAAGCTCTTGGGCTTACACCACAGCCAGTCGGGCAACTCGGGCGCCACGCCGAACTACAACCTCTCGAAGGGCGGGATCCGGTCGGGCATGGGCCACATCAAGCTGCAGAGCAGAAACAGGGACAAGCGCGACCTCGAGGCCGATTCGAGCACGGAGGCGCTGAATATCGAAATGCAGGGTCACATCCAGGACGGCAGCACGACCGCTCCGTCGAATAAGTCGCTCGCGCTCCCCGAGGAGGCAACGTCGAAGTCGGAGTCAAACGGCGCAACGAAAGATGGGACGAACACGAACAGCAAGGGCGGCGGCGGTGATCCGGGCCTGCCGTCTTCATTCGCTGATATAGTGGTGCAGAGGGACTTCGACATGTCGATAGAGGACGACCCGAACGGTGATTCCGCGGGCGGAAGAGCCATCAACCACTTCGTCCAGATCACGACGTCCAACAGCCATGTCCGGATCCCGGCCGCTCGCGACAAGTTCTACGGCCATCGCGGTTGATTCTTTCTTTCTACCCATACTATATACTAACCTACTGCAAGTCAAAGCGAGCGTTGCCAATATTACTTACGTTTGGACTGGACGTATTCCCCGGTCTTGAAGTATCAGGGAATGGGCCGTGTATTCTAACTTTATTCTCTTTATAATACCATCTAAACTACCGCTTTACAACGAAACTCATCACTAGAAGCAACAGCTTTGCGCGTATTACCCCATACCCATAACAAAGATATAACGGACTTCATCCCTTCCGTCACTCCACATTGGAGAGATGATATTTGACCTGAATCTACTATACAAATCAACACAAAGGCGGTCTACCTCCACCAGCATGGTATGCATGTAGCTGAGGCCCTCGAATAGGAAGGTGATGTGCTGTATCCTCTGATTCCTAACAACGTTGTTGATACGCTCTCTCTTTGGTTGTCGCTTAAGAGTTGTGTTCAAGCACGGCTGGTCAGTGGTTAGGTAATAACTTGTGCCTCCCTCTTGCAGAAATACCTAGTCCGCATTCCTGATATGAAAAGTTACTCTCCAGACCTTTATTTTTTTTTTCATCGAACACGTGAGAGAAGTTAGTCTTAAAACATCTAATTCTCTAGCATCCCAAGCCTAGACCGTGTGTGTAACTTGTATTGCCCCTGATGAAAGGAATAGACGGAAATATGATGACATGGGTACATCCTTGCAGGGCGCCTGTCAATTGCGTCCGGAATCAGGATAGCTTCTGTTTGGTGACAAATGTCGAACCCATGTCCTGGTTTTGTTAGCCTGCAACAAAAATTTCACCAGGTACTTACTTACAAGATACTTTCATTACCTATGCAATTGTTGTTACAGGAGCATACTTGATTGTGTGATAGATTAAGAGATTGTAAAAATGAAGGCCAACTAGGGACCTATACAAAGTCTATTGTGTAAAGGTTAAAGTTGTTCTTGAAGCCTCACCCTAAAACACAGCTTGTTCTTCTTCTTCTTTGGGTTACACGACATTATTGTCATAAGCAGCCTTGCGTGCAGCGATAGAGGCATCCAGACATTCGGGTAAGGTTTTTTATCTTTCTTCACGATTTCCACCCTGCTGTCCTTCTGCAAAATTCAAAACGACAGGCATACATACTGTACGATTGAATAGGTAGCAAGCACACCATCAGCCAGTGTCTTACATACATACTATCTTGTTTTACTTCTTCAGTTGATGTACATATGCACATCATGCCCGTTACTCATTTGGCAGGGGAGAAGGACAAAGAAAAACACCGAACAAGTGGTACGGGAAAAAGCACGTAATCCCTAGAGAGGACCCAAGGCTAAGGTTTTATCTAGGCGGGTTTACGTTCTCTGGATTACGTTCTCTAGGACCTTACTTATCTGTGTACATCTGTAGTTAGGGATTTCCTTTACAAGCTGCGGACTTTTGAGATTTTTTAAACGTTTCCTCCTCTTTCATGACTTATTTCAGCTACATCCTCCTGCCCCTATTATTCCCTGTCTGGTTGAATTATGAAGGGTGCAGAAGTTACATCAACCATGTACTCCATACCTACAAGGGCAGTTGAAGAAATGTATGTTTTCCTATGCTAGCCTAATCCGATATAGTGGTTTTACTAAGCTAAAGGATTCTCATGGCCTGACTGGGATACCTGATCAGACCTGGTGAGGCTGGAAAAAGTATATTGTCAAATACTTGGAAGTGGCCTATCCCATCGACAGAAGCAGACGAAAATCTACCCTAATGGAGGTAGAAATATCTCTACGAAAGAACAGAGACATTCAACATTAGGTATGTTGTCCATGTGGTAGTATTTTGTAGGCTAGGTTTTCCGGGGGCAAACACACTGTTGGGGAATTACATACGTAGGAAGCGCATGAGTTTCCCCTCGCTAGATAAGTGGGTTTTTGGAACTATCCAAGCTTGTGGGCTGCGACGGTGACATCCGGACAGCGGGTGGCCGGGTAACTGCCGCTAGCTTCTGACCTAACCTTATAGAGGCTGCGAAGGATTCGTGGTGTTTTGAGAGAGCCCCTGTAGAATGTACTAGTAGTCTACGCACAACACAGTACATCATCTAGCCTTAGCTGCTACGTATACTGCTGCAATTGTTGTCTAAAATGCCACGCAGCTTCTCATGCACGTGTACGGCCAGTGCCACGTGCTCGTTGAGTTCGTGATAAAGCTTGTCAGGTAAATATTGCGTTTCTTGAAATTGGGTGACCAGAGAATCCTCAAGACCTGTGGTTGACAAGTTATGAAGGCCCATGACAAATTGGTGTTCACTGCATACCTTTCCTTGCCTTGATTTTTTATGTACTGTCCGAGTCCTACTATGTGTATCGAGATCTTCATTATCATGCATGCACTACTGCACAAACTTGACCTACCTCTGGACTCAGGAGTGTGCTGGCTAACCCGATAGGAGTCGGACAAGAATGTTTCACCTACCCCGGCCCCTCACCTGACAAGCAAAAAAACACTATCATTCCCAACATTTCTATCTCGGTCGCATGAGAAGAGGGGATTTGCAGACCGGATGTGTGTATGTGCTAAATATTGGTTTATATTGTAGTCTAGGTCAAGTACATCAGATAAATGACTTTTTGCCAGTCGGTGGGGGGATTCGGGGTTGCGGAACATACTAGACTAGTTACCTGCTTATTCTGCTTTGTCTACTTACTTACTCCATATGAGATAGTTGCACTTTCAACGTATCTCATTCCCTTATTAGACTTGACACTACACAAGTAGATATATTATGCACGAGCCCTCTCCTGTACGCAGGAGTTCCCTATCTAAAACCCGGGTTATTTCCAAACCAGAGACAGAAAGGTGGAGGAGAAGATAGGTACATGCATGAGACAGACAGATATACAAGTGCCCGCGCCACTTTCATGGTCACACAGCATCTGGCAGCTTCTGGTGGGACATGTACCGTTTGTGTTTATGTAAGCCGTAGAAAAGGTGAGGATACGAGCATCTCGAAGCACCAAAGACACAGTCCCTGCAGAGACATATTACAAAGTATCAGAAGTCGTCCCGTCCCGTCCCGCACTCGGCACCTTCTCCGGAGCTGCCGTGGCCGTACAAAAAGTACAGGACTTTGACCCATTGCCCGATCTAAGCTTCTGAGAGCAAAGAGAGAGATTCCCTCATCTGACTTTTCTCTATCTTTGAACGGGAAAAAATGGCCAACATCTCAGCAGAGTTGGTCGAATCCCGCATCCGCGAATATGGGAAGCTGTGGATGATAGACGACCTGATCCGTGTGCGGGCACAGGACGAGGTCCAGGTCCCCATCCTGGGCTACCCTAGACACAAGGACAAGGCGACCGGGTACGAGCTGTTCACGGGCAGAGACCTCGATCGCATGGTCGACGAGACGTGTCACGTGCTGATGAAGGCCGGCATCGAGCTCAATTCGCACAAGACCGTCGGCTTGTTCGCGCCCTCGGACCTCTCCTACGTCGTCACCTTCTTCGCCCTGTTCAGGCTGGGCTGCAGGGTTTTGACGATTTCCATCCGCCTCAGCGAGACGGCATGTCTCAACCTCATGAAGCGGACCGAGTGCGACACGCTTATAGTCGGCTCCACTGTGCGCGTCGCTGCCACGGCGAAGGGACTCAAGAACACCCGGCCAGAGTTGCATTTCATCCCTATGCCGTCACGGTCCGACTTCGACAAGCCGGATAGTCCGCCGGATCCAGTGTTTCGGCACATACCCGACAGGGAGGCCGAGCACGCCCAACTCGCGCTCTTCGGCCACTCTTCGGGGTCCACGGGCCTGCCGAAGCCCCTGGCGCTCTCTCACCGCAGCATACTGAACAACAACTTCTCGGGCACCGGCTGCAAGGCCTTCAACGCCCTGCCGTGGTACCACTTGCACGGTCTCTTCACCTCGTTCCAGGCCATGTACATGCGCAAGACGGCGCACCTCTACAACGCCAACCTGCCTCTCACTGCTGAGCACCTCGTGGCGGCGCTGGAAGAGGTCCAGCCTGAAATCTGCCACACCGTGCCTTACGTGTTGAAACTCATGGCCGAAAGGCAGGAGGGCATCGAGGTTTTGAAACGGTGTAAATACGTGACGTCCGCCGGAGCGCGAACGCCCGACGAGCTGGGCGATCGCGTGGTCGAGCAAGGCGTGAATCTGGGTGTCATATTCGGCCTGTTCGTAGAATCCCGGCAATATCTTACTTTCAGACGTACATCTTGCTAACATGAGCCTGTTCCAGGACCGAGGTCGGCCACATGGGCGATTCGATACAACGCGAGCCGGGCGACAACTCATGGGTCTACGTCCGACCCTTTGCGAGCTTGCGTCCGCACATGTTCTTCAAGAAGATCGGTGAGGGGGTCTACGAGGCAGTGTACCTGAAGTCGCACCCAGCCCTCATGCCGAGCACGAGCAACTCCGACGACCCCCCTGGATCCTTCCACTCCAGGGACCTGTTCACGCCGCACCCGAGGATCGAGAACGCGTGGAAGTACATCGCGCGCGACGACGACCGGATCACGCTGCTGAGCGGCGAGAAGATCCTGCCCCTGAGCATGGAAGGCGCAGTCCGCGAGAGCCCCCTCGTGAGAGACGGCCTCATGGTCGGAAACGACCGTCTCGTGCCGGGCCTGCTTGTCTTCCGCTCCGCGGCCGCGGCAGACATGTCAGACCAGGAGGTCGTGGACGCCGTATGGCCGCTTGTCGAGGGTGCCAACGAGGTAATGGACGAGTACGCGCGCATCACACGTGACATGATCCTGCCCCTGCCGGCACATACTGACTATCCCGCCACCGACAAGAACAACATCATCCGAGCAGCCTCATACAGGCTCTTTGAGGACGTGATAGAGAATTTGTACAGCAAGGAAGAGCAGACGGAAAGAGACACTCTCACAGAAAAAAGTGAGAAGAAGCGACTCACTCTGGAAGAATTAGAAGAATACATCTTCCAAGTCGTTCGCGAACACGCAGGGATCGAGGTGCCCGACTATAAAACCGACTTCTTCGCCGCGGGCGTCGACAGTCTACGCGCCGCGCAGCTGCGAAGGCTGTTGCAGCAGGAACTCGACCTCGGTGGTCACTCGCTCGCCACCAACGTGGTCTACGACGCGGGCAACGTGGCGAGGTTGGCTGGTGTCTTGTACACCATGCGGACGGGCGAGAAGCTCACGAACGGCCATTCGAACGACAAGAGCGAGATCGCCCACATGGAGGAGCTCATCGCGGAGTATGGCAGTTTCGAGTCTTCTTCTTTCTCGTCAGAGAAGAAGCCTATCCAGAATGGCAAACCACAAGGTGGTGATGTCGTGGTATGTCTACTTGTCTATTATCGCTCTTTTCTCCCACATTCTGTAACTCCACTCATTAACATGGAAACCAAAAAACAGATCTTGACCGGAGCCACAGGTGCGCTGGGTGCGCACATCCTCCACCAGCTCCTTGACAACCCGGACGTATCGAGGGTATACTGCCTCGTTCGCGGCGCGGACGCATACGGCCGAATCTCAGAATCCCTACAGGCACGCGGCCTGCCTCCGTTACCCGCCGTCGACTCTACTTCGGCACGAGCCCGCAAGCTGAGAGCCTTCACGACGGACGACATAGGAGTTCCGCACCTGGGTCTAGGTGCCGAGGTGTACGAGGAGATGGCCCGGTCGACAACCCTGATCATCCACGCTGCCTGGCCCGTCAACTTCAACATCTCGCTATCGAGCTTCCGGCCCCAGATCGCGGGCGTGAGGAACCTGCTCGATCTTGCCGCGGCAGCTCCGGGGAAGGCGCGAGTGGTCTTTATCAGTAGCATATCCACTGCTTTCAACATGCCCAACAGTAACAAGAGCGACCACGGGGTAGAAATAGCGGTAGTCCCAGAATCTCGCATACCGTCCCTCGAACACGCCGCTCCCACGGGGTACGCGCGGTCCAAGCTCGTCGCCGAGCGGATCTGCGAGCTTGCTTCGGCTTCGGCCTCCTCTTCCACTACTAATACTACTACTAGCAGTACTGGTCTGGGTGTGAGCATAGGTATCTTCCGCACGGGCCAGATAGCGGCGGACAGCACGAACGGGATCTGGAACCCGCGCGAGCACGTGCCTCTCCTCGTGCGCGGGGGTCTCGAGGCCGGCGTCGGCGCCCTCCCGCGTCTCTACGGGTACGAGGGCCAGTGCGCGTGGATGCCCGTCGACGTCGTGGCGGCGGCCGTGCTGGAGCTCGCTTCGGGGCTCAAGTCCAAGTCCAAGTCCAAAGCATCGTCCGAGCTCACGCATCACGACGACACGGTGGAAGAAGGAACGGCATCGGCATCTGCATGCTCATTCTACAACATCGTGCCTCCACGCTCCTTCTCGTGGAACGACACGTTCCTCCCCGCCGTCCGCGAGGCCGGGTTCGCGTCGTTCAACTTCGACGAGGTCGGCCTCGACGAGTGGCTCCGCCGCCTCAGGGCGCGCGCCACGGAGCTCGGCCACGAGGCCGAGACCAGGCTGCCCGCCTGCAAGCTCGCCGACTACTACGAGCAGACGTATACCACTTCCCTCTCCACCTCATCTTCTTCTTCAGCAGCGGCGGTGTCCGGTGAGTACAGGAATGGAAATGGAAAGGAGAACGGGGAGAGGAATGGGTTCCAAGGGTCGAGGTTGGGGGGCTTGAGGTTCGTAAATGAGAGGGCTTGTGCCGACAGCGAGGCGTTGAGGAACTGTCCCGAGTTGTCGGATGTCGCGATTGTCAAGAAGATGGTGACGTATTGGCTTCAGTCGTCTTGAGGATGATGTGCACGAGGATGAGGATGAGGATGAGGATGTGGACAAGGATTAAGGGCCCGGGGGTATGAGATGAGTTAAGTAGGGTAAGATAGCTCACAGGAACGATCAGAGAAGAAGAGATATTTCAGCTAGGTTTATCTACTGTCTATCATTACGGGTAGTCGCATACAGATGCTCGCAGTCTTGACGTGCCAGTCTGCTTCAATTGGATGTCATCCCCCAGCTAGCGGCAACGTGATGGCTGATGTGGCGTCCATAAGCACATGCACAGAACGTAAAAGCTACCTGTTAGATAAAACCTCGTACATTATACATCAGCTGGATCATATGATCTGACCTTGACGGATTACCTTTTCCCGTCATTCGTTTGTACTCTTGGTTTTGAGCTGTTTGACGATTCCGCAAACGCTATGAGATTTTCCTATTCTTATTTACGGGTAAGCCTGTCCTGTCACCATTTCACTTCGCCGGAAAGGAGCAGTTGCAACAAAACAATCGAATTCTAATTCATCATCACCTTTCAATCACCTTCCGCCCCTTCCATCCCACATCAAGAACACACCCCACATACACCATGCGCATATCAACGTCGACACTCTTCCTCCTCTCACCCCCAAATAATTACTTATACACACATCGTGCAACATTATAAATTTTTACTGATATCTCGCGCTCTCCCTCGACGCCTCCGTCACGCTCTCGGGCGGCTCGTGGCCCTCGGCCGACATGAGGTGCGAGACGTCCTCCTTGGCGTACTCGGCGCCCCTGAAGCGCTCCTTGTGCGGCACGAACGGGTCGCTCGCCAGGTTTGCCCTCGAGGCCTCCTTGCCCTCCTCCATCATCTCCCCGCGGCGCAGGTCCGACGGCGGGTCCTCGGGCCTGGAGCCGGACACGGGCGGGACTATCTCGCTTCCGTAGTCGAAGCGCTGGTTATTATTATTATTATTATTTTGCTGCTTCTGCTCTGAGTCTCCTCCAGGCTGCTGCTGGCCGCCCCGCACTTCGGTTGTGAGATCGTCGCGTTTCTCACTATATATGGGTGTTCACATCGTTCGTTAGTTTATCCCATATGTATTTTCTTACGGGCAGATTACACAATGTTTTCTTCTTCTTCTTCTTCTTCTTTTTCTTGTTGTTGTGCGTGAAAAGACAGGAAGAGGTGTAGGTTAGGGAAAAGAAAAAAAGAGAGGAAGGAGTGTTGAGGGGAGGGGGGTATATTCTTAAACCAAACCCTACCGTCTACGAGTATCCCTATCCTCTACTCCCTCGGCTGCGTTCGCGTCGACGATCCCCGTGCCGACTTTGACTTTAGCTCCCGGGAACCTCTTCTCAACCGTCGGATCGACACCCGCTTCGTCGTTGGGAGACGTCTTGTGCGCACCCGTCTTGTTCTCGTAGGAGTTGAGGTCTCGCTCGGCGCTCTCGGCCATTTTTCTGAGATTCTCCTGCGAAGGTGCCATTATTTATGAATTGTTCTGGTTTCTTCTGGTTGTGAATTATCTTGGGGCAGAGGGGGAGTATCGGTATGTTGGGTAGTTTAGAATATGATTCGATTGTTCTTTGCTGGTATCGATTTGGACTGTGCAATACAAAGAGAATTGGACTTGGGTGTTACTGAAATAGCAGAGACTTTGCTTTATACAGGCGTTACACTTTGGTTGGGATATGTCTCCGTTTGTCCAACATAGGAGGTCTTGGTAATCGGTCAGTAGGTACTCCACGTCATCGAGATATCGACATTATGCGTTCATGATGAAATCATAAGCCCCAAAAAAGCAGCAACAACTCGAATGCAGAATTATGCTCTCCAACCAATCAACGGAATGTCCACTGTTGTCAGCCTGTCATTGAAGAACAGATCCGGTAATGGCAGCCTTCGGATCTTCCTGCGCAGTCCCAGCTTCGCCATGTATGGGCGCATCGCGATCCACCATCAGAAGCTCCGCATCGGACAAAGGAAGGTGGAAATATATATAAGTGAGATCTGCTGCCAAGAATGCCTGACCTGGAGAGATGATTTGACAAAATGTGCACATCGTAACTGTGTTCTTTGACGTATTGCAGTCAACGCCGACAAGGTGTGAGACTTGTGTATTAGATGACGTCCTCGCATCCAGTTGTACTGCGCCGAGGTCGTGCAATTTTACCTTTCGATGTGTTATTATTCTTTTATCTTAAACTCGTGGAGGATACTTGCTACAGAGCATCTTCTTGTTATCTACTTACCTATGGCAACGAGGGCTACGACAAGTGCTCAGGCTTTTATGAGCGAGTCCCAGAGATTGCTCCAGCAAACTCTCGATTCCAAAATCCTCTATACCGTGTAGATGCAGATACGTGAATCAACTATATCATGATAATCAGAGGAGGTATCTGGCCTGCGAGCTCTTACATCCCTTTGAGCACCATCGGTAACAGAGCGCCCTCACTCTTTCAATGGCTAAGCTCGTATGCCGGTGGCAGCCAATTCGAGAAAAGTTGGCTGGATGCATACCACTTCTCCATATTACCAGGGTTTCCAACTTAATGGTAGGTAGGCAAAGTAGCTTGACAGATAGGTACGAGTCCACATCCTTGCAACAGGTATCGTATAGGTATCCTTGAAAACCACCCCATTCATTGACGTGCCACCTTTACCCCGTAGGATGCGTTTTATTCCAATCAGCCTCTCGGTCTGCGTATGTTGGTTCAGAAGCTGTTAGCCTGTAAAGGAAGAGCTGCATATGTGCACAGACAGATACCGGCTCGCTCACATGAGTAGACACACCTTTACCCGAAAAGCCTAAAGCTTTTAGACATACGAGCAGATTACAACAAGTTGTGCCAGTGCCCGGATGTAGACCTCTCCGACTATCCTAGTGCTGGGACAGAGAAACCGGACACAGCCCCGGATTGCGGATGTCCTGCTCTGTCCCGCGAGGCACTCCTCCTGCATGAAAGCCGGTTTGTAGCAGACTCTACCAGCCCCAGAAACGCACGTCAAACGCAACGTCCCAACAATACCATCCATACCAGTCATGCTGATTGTATAAATGTGTGCACAAAAGGAAGGTAGTCTGGGACTCCGAGCAACTATACCGATGCATCGGACATGCCGGCCGAACAATCTTTCTGCATCTTGTTAACCCTCCACACGCCTCGGCCTCGTTTCCCGTCTTGGGAACACACCAATGTACATGGGTGAGGAATATACCAAGAGACTGACTTGTCAGAGTGTCCAAAGGGAATAAGGATGAGCACACTCTCTCTCGTGTATGACAGATGGTGTATCATTTACGCCGATATAAGTCATTAGGAGAACCAGACGATGGCTGCTGGGTGACAGACGGCCGTGCCTCTCCTCCATAAAGTACCATGAACTTCCCGCTGCATGAGTACAACTGCGCACTCGACCTGGATCCTGGACACATGCAAGGGAGGGCGCTCACCTGGTCGGGGTGAGAGGGTCATAACAGATTGCCATTCGGTAAATAAATATGTCCTTGGAGGTGCTCTCAGACTGCTCCCATAATGAGGACGTACTTGTTTATCTGGTACTGTGGGTAAGGCTGGTTTGATATTCCCTTCGGTGGTGATACAATCTTCCCTCAATACGACAGTTGATGCATAATCCATCTGCCTTGTAAGCTGTGACACGGCCGTGAACATCCATCTCTCTGCGACCATGCGAGATCGGGATCGCATTGACAACCGGGGTAAGGCAGCTTGTGCCATGTGGCATGATTGAGGCAAAACCGGGCGATTTTCAGGCAACTTGCCAATCAGTATCCATATTGGGCCATGCAAGCCGGGTAAGGCGAACGTCCAAGTAATCTAAGTGGCTTGGTCATCCATCCGAGCAACTCTCATCCCGTACTGCCTGCCTGTCGAGGGATGCCGAGGTCGGGCAGGAATAAGCGACTCGACTGATGTGACTGCAACGCCAATGCTAGCGAATCCAGTTTCGCTACAGGTGTCGTCGCATCCGACTCGCATGCTGTACCAGACGATCCCATTCAAAGGGCCAAGCAAATTTCCGTGTGGTGTCCGGGGACTGGTCTCAAGTGGAGAGGGAGAAATAATAAGCCATGGCGTCTCTGGCAATGTCTCCAGCACACCGGTCAAACGCGCTTTGAACGCCACACAGATTCGGCAGCATCTGCATCTTCTTGAGAGCTCCCTTCGGCAAAACAACGAGCGTGCTAGGCTGCCAGCTAGGTACCCTATGTACCTGGAGTGGGCCGCGAAGAAAGGTACATTAAGGGCCGGGCCGCCGGGTGAGGGATCGACAATGCTCATATACTGTGTGTATGCTTGAGATCGTCTTATCTTTTGATAAAGAGAGTGAGGTGACCAGGCAGGTTAACTACCTGCTTTGTTTAACAGTCAGTCGAGAAGTCATATGCACGGCAAAGTATCAGCTCGGGCAATATATGGCACATGTGTCAGTTTCAAACATAATTTTGAAGCAAAGAAACTGGGAGTGAAACCATTGGAAGGAGCGTTCGTTGACCAGTAGGCAAATCAGAATGTACGATAAAAGTTCACTTATTCCGAATTGGGAAGTCTTGATAGGGTGTTTGCATAAGTACATTGAGGTAATGGCCAACCTCATACATGTAATCCAGGCACGCCAGGCACGCCAGCTTTAATGACTAAGAGTCTCTAATAAACAATGTTCCCAGCTTCCTACAAAGTACGGTACTACCTCCAGATTTCTCATCTCCTCGCGGAAGATATCTGGGCTGCCAGGAGACGGGAACTGGGAGATTTGAGATGGATAGTCTGAAGGGTGAGCAGCTCTCTCTGTGAGTTTCTATGTAGCGGCCCAGAAAGGGGCGGGCGCGGGGGTCACATTCATTTCACGCCGACTTGCGCAGCATTTTGCCCAGCCTAAAGTGCTTATGTATGTAGGTACCTACTAGTATGGAATAGTTGCAAGCCACGAGTACCACCTTTCTCTTATGGTGCACAGGGCCCGAGTACTCGGTTTTCGTCACCAGTAATTAATTTCCTTGTACATCAGTACTCCGGAGTCCTCCAAGGGATAAAACAACTCCCTCACATACCGTAGTAGGGAAGCGAATGCGATACCTACTTACATGTAGACTACATAGGGGCACATACCGCGAAAGCACTTTTCCGAACACTGCTGTATACAGACAGGATGACAGGACGTAGCTGCTGTACACGTTATCTATGTATGTGCCCTAGCATGCTGGATGTGATCAGTCCCAACTTGGCCCGTCTGGGAACTACATAATTTGATACTCCCCAGATTGAACAGATGAATAATGAGCATGTCCTAAGGTAATGGTGATCTTTCCCCCAAGTGCTTTTCAAGCATTTCCTATTGTACACCTGCGGTAGATTAGGAGTTCCCTGTTCACAAGAGATTGTTAGTATTTGCAAGCGTACTGCTGTTTTGTTTCAGACATCACAACATGGCTGGGCTCGAGGCAGCACTAACGACAGATTAAACTTTACATTAATTTAACCGGTCGATATGGCATGATTAGGTTAGTTGACTTCTCACTTCCATCAGTTCACAGCAGTACACTAGGTACCCGGGCAGAGCATTATCACAAATCCCCTCCGCATTCACGGGGCACTATTAATAATCTTATTGTCATCTACGACATACATAGAGCGTACTATCTAGAACTTTTAGGCCTTCGGCTGGTTGGCCCGGCGCACTTAAGATATGTATAATGTGGGATCCTAAGCCCATGTCTAAAACTACATACAAATATGTCTGTCACCTCCTAGGAGTCAACCTTGAATGGAAGCCATCCGGGTGTGCCTGGGAATAACTCGGGGTTAACAGGTGTTTGCTAAAAGTACATCGTCGCGTTGTTAGGTATTCTGCTAATTAAGCCATGCTACTGGGTCCTTCAACGCAACATAAGTCCCTCGTAACATGTGTCCCTCGCAAATAAAGCATAAAGTCCATGTAGGTTGCTGCCGTTGGTGCTTGTTATTGCTTGTGTACAAGGGGAAAGGCACGAGGTACTTACCGGGTACGGATGTTCTGTTAGGTATGCGACCTGCACTACCTACACCAATACCCACCAAAAAGACACGCGAGAGCAGTTAGCAAGGATGAACCCCCGACGCGAGCTGCCAGGCTTCTTTTTGGGCTAATTTCCAAATCGTACTGAACCATGCAGCATATTCTGCACAACAGATGCCTGGGATTGAGATGTAATGCGTATTTGTCCGCGGGTGCGGCTTGTATTCCGGGGACCCTGGGATTTCCTAAAACCACGAGAGTTTGGGAGCCGCGTTGCAGCACGAAAACAATCCATCAGCAAACCATATACACTTGCATTACCAAGTTACCAACATCTCTCCTAAGTTCCTAACCTGTGCTCCTATTGCTACTAGTAGTTGGTACCTACTCTGTACTGCTGTACAGCAGTACTATTCTAGTAGTCATTACCCCTTTGCATTACCGAGGCTCTTAGCCTCCCTCCCCTTCTTAAGGAGGGCTTCCAACAGCGCAGCACCTTCCCTGCTCGTGCCGTTGGTCCCGTTTCCCTCCATCCCAACTCCTGCCACCTACAGCGATATCATCCTTTCAAGGGTAGGCCCATGTCAGCCGCAATTCCCTCAGAAAGAGAAGTCACAGCAGCTCTTGAACGAGATCGACGCTGCTGGCCAAGCTGGCTGGTGCCATTCTGTAGTGAGGAAGAGAGAGGGAGCAAGTTTTGTGACCCTACTGCGAATTTTGAAATTTCTTTTCCTCTTTTCTTTTCCCCGTTCCGGTGGTTACTACGCCTTGTATCGATGCGGCTTCGATGTTGATCTGTTGACCTGTTGACTCCCCTTCCTTTGTGCCACCCGCTGCTACGAGGCAGCCTCCATATCTAGGCGGTAGAGATATCATGGTGGCCATTATGGATAGATGGGGACAGGAGCATTACGCTCCACGACAGACCGATTACTATTCTCGAGGTGGAAACCCCGAGGAAATCTGGGACGGATATCGGGAAGGGGGCCGACAAGTCGGAGAGCAAGCACTGCGCCTACCTCCGCCGTCGACGCTTGTCAGTAATGCGCCCGACAGTCAGGGTGGTGCGGATCGAAGGGCTCATCCGTATCACAACAGCCCCGGCGCACCGGGTCCTTACTGGCATCCTGCTGCAATGTCAGTACAGCACGCCGCATCTGCACCGACACCAGCTTTTACACCGCACGAGCACTCAAACCCACCAGTCCCTATTGTGGACATACATCGAACAAGACAGCCCCTCGATGCTCAGCAGCCGCTTATGGGCCGAAACCTCTCGCAAGGAAGCAGTACGGCTCATCACCCGTGGCCAACTTCACCTGAAGCGCGCCCCGTCGAGCGGATGAGGATAGCTGACTTGTTAAGTAACGATCAAGTTGCTATGAGAGGAGAACTTCGTTCTAGTGGTCCTCGAATGGTTTCCCAGACCGCGTCTCAGAAGGCAAGCGAGATTCCGTCTGGGTACGTTCACCGGGGAGCCAGGTCCTCTGTGTCCAACCAGACTTACCGCATCCATATTCGCCAACAACCCGTAGCAGCCAGATCTTGTGGGTACGGAGAACGAGACCGCAGGGTTATCGATCCGCCGCCTATTGTCGAGATGACGATTGACGACCCTACCGCAACCGAGGAAGAAATCAGAGAAAGGCTCAGCCATAGCTTCTCGGTGATGCATTGCACAATCCGGAACGAAGCGGGCGATGAAGACATGTCGTCCATGCCCGAAGACTACCGTACTCAGCGGAGACTTATGGGCACTGTGGTGTCCTCGCCATTTGTCGGCAGGGACGAAAACGACGAATATGGATGCTTCTTCTGTTTCCCTGACTTGTCATGCCGCACGCCGGGCGCGTACCGGCTGCAGTTCACATTCATGGTACTCGATCCGGCGTCGAAGCCCGGCTGTAGGACGCCTGTCACAGCAGTGATCTTGAGCGACGCCTTCAACGTCTACAATGCCAAGGACTTCCCGGGTATGCAGGCGAGCACACCGCTTACCAGGCGACTCAAGGAGCAAGGCTGCCTGATATCGGTTAAGAAGGGGAAGGACAGAAGTGATCCAATCCGTAAGCGATATACCAGCGATAGCAACGACGAAGACGCCGACGAAGACGACGACAACTTGAACTACAATGGCGCGAACGGCCAAAAACGCCCGAGGCATGCAAAGCCATAACTGCGGAGTACGCAATGCGCGAATATAACCGCGAGGAGCCATCGCTATTTTCGACGGAATTTGGATAACCGTTTTCTTGTTTTACCTTGGTTATCGCTCTCGCGTTCTGGACTCTATGCTTCGGATAAGGTTGCTGTAGCAGTCACGAATTCTGATACCCAGTCTTTATGTTTTTACTATGTAGGTAGCCATCATTCATTTCCAGATTCTGGCTGATGGGTTCACAGGATCGTGAGTGGGCAACATGGGGCTCATTTAACACTAATACTTCCCTTCTGTCAAGTCCATCGGGGCATCTTCCCTCTAAGCAATTTTATTCTTGAAACAACGAAGATGTAAATAGAGATAACGTTAATAATAAATAACTTCCAACTTCAACGTGTTCCAAACTTGCAGATACTACTCCTACCTAGCGCACCTACATGTATCTCCGTGAAGTTCGGAGCTTTGACCTTTCGGCATATACCAAAAGAAGGATAAGCTGGATGGCAGCTGGGAGCTGTTACAAGCTGGCTGGCAGGGCTGTCGCGTTGTCGGTCAAGGTTCCCCTAGTGTGCCAGGCTAACGACCAATGGGTTTAGACTAGATAGACTAGACTAGTACAGGCCGTCAGAATCTTCCCTTTATCTCCTTTGGGGTGTCAACGGGAGGCTAGCTAGGAGTGGACAGTTGAGAATTGTTGAGCGACTTCTGTCCGGCAGACCCATATTTTTTTATTCATCCAACCCATCGTTATCTTCTATTTGCCCTCGAGCTTACTACTCGGAAGAGAGACGTCTGTCTTCCATTCCAACTTTTCATATCGAGAGATCGAGAGTCGTCACTTTTGTCGACAGGCGAGAGCAGAGCAGCCGGTTAACTCCCCCATTCACTGCCTCAATTCGTGTCTGTGTGGTCTCCTCCAGTCCCTGTCACAATGTTCTCACGGTCATTGCGAATCCCCAGAGCCGTAGCGCCCCTGGTGCGCGCTCGAGCTGCCAGACCCTCCACCGTTGGTGCGTTGCGATCAGTCACCACCGATGCGGCTTCCTCGCACGCCGACAAGAGTGCCGTCCCCGATGCCGAAGACGAGCCATTCCAGGTCACCCTGAGCGACGAGAGCTTCGAGACCTACGAGCTCGACCCCCCTCCCTACACTCTGGATGTCACAAAGAAGGAGTTGAAGCAGATGTACTCCGACATGGTGGTGACCAGGCAAGTAACGATACTACATTTCTCATCGTGTCGGGTCGTAGACTGGGCTAACTCTGGATGGAAACCAGACAAATGGAGATGGCCGCCGATCGATTGTACAAGGAGAAGAAGATTCGTGGCTTCTGTCACTTGTCTACAGGGCAGGAGGCTGTTGCCGTTGGCATCGAGCATGCCTTGACGAAGGAGGATGATGTGATCACAGCCTACCGTTGCCACGGCTATGCTCTGATGCGTGGTGCCACCGTGCGATCGATCATCGGCGAGCTGTTGGGCCGCCGTGAGGGTATCGCCTACGGCAAGGGCGGATCCATGCACATGTTCGCCAAAGGCTTCTACGGCGGTAACGGTATCGTCGGTGCCCAGGTGCCCGTCGGTGCCGGCCTTGCCTTCGCCCACAAGTACATGGGCCGCAAGAACGCCTCCGTCATCCTGTACGGTGAC
This sequence comes from Xylariaceae sp. FL0594, assembly GCA_022385605.1. NCBI lineage: Eukaryota > Fungi > Ascomycota > Sordariomycetes > Xylariales > Xylariaceae > Xylariaceae sp. FL0594. Next base: position 18,048 of record MU280816.1, read on the forward strand.
GGTGCCAGCAACCAGGGCCAGGTTTTCGAGGCCTTCAACATGGCGAAGCTCTGGAACCTCCCAGCTTTGTTCGGCTGTGAGAGTACGTCACCCCCTCTTCAAATAAAAATCGGATAGCCAAAGATCGTGAACGCATGTGCTAATATCCGTCATAGACAACAAATACGGCATGGGTACCGCTGCTGCCCGGTCGTCGGCCCTGACCGATTACTACAAGCGTGGCCAGTATATCCCCGGTCTCAAGGTGAACGGCATGGATGTCCTAGCCGTCAAGGCCGCCGTCAAGTACGGAAGAGAGTGGGCTGTCTCGGAGAACGGCCCTCTGGTATTCGAGTACGTCACCTACCGATATGGCGGTCACTCCATGTCCGACCCCGGCACAACATACAGAACCCGCGAGGAGATTCAGCGCATGCGATCCACCAACGATCCCATTGCCGGCCTCAAGCAGAAGATCCTCGACTGGGGTGTCTGCACCGAGGAGGAGCTCAAGACCCTCGACAAGGAGGCCCGCAAACACGTCAACGATGAGGTAGCGGCCGCCGAGGCCATGGCTGTTCCCGAGGCCAAGCCCGAGATTCTGTTTGAAGATACCTACGTCAAGGGCACCGAGCCGCAGTTCCTCCGTGGCCGCACCCCCGATGAGAACTTCTACTTCCAATAAATGGTTGGATTTTAGTTCTCACCCTATATGATCAACCCGAGCGCTTCACTTTATGGACTATGGTATTATTGGTACCCATGAAACGAGAGACCAATCTGAATATTTCCATACCCTTGTAGTATCACATCTAGAATGGCAGGCTGGAAGGCCAAGGAGTCTGTCGGAGTAAACAAGAAATGTCGCAAAATCCATCTGCATTTCCCTCAGGCACAGGCGCACATGCATTTATATTCGTGCAGTTTGTCGATCCTGCTGCACGCACCTGGGTTTTTGATAGCTTTCTTTGAAGGATCGATAACGATGTTACAAATCGCATAGAATAATATGTCTTACCTACCATATTTCCCACGAAGTTTACCTTATTAGTCATATGTTTGCTTTGCACTATCTGCTTCACGACGAAAACTACCGCTTGGTGTCAAGAAGAAAACAGTAACCTAGTGCCTTGCCACTGCGGAATCTAGATTTTGTACTTGCGATAAGGGTATGACGGTGCCCTACCTGTACTGAGCATGGCAAAGGTTCCGTTTGACGTCCCCATGGCGAACAGGTTTATCCCAGTCACGTTATTGCTCTGTGGCACGTTATGTGTAACTTTGGGCTAAGTAATAAGGCCTCCTGTTAACAGATTGACCATGGTAACGGCACTTTATAATATCATCTTATATATATTTTCCCGGCCGGTCCATCACAGACCCCGGTCCTTTTTGATAATCATTTTTCTTTTGCTTTTTATTCGCACAGCTCAGTTTAACACATCCAAAAATGGGATCTAACCTAGGTTAAACCATTTCCAAGCCGACCTCTTTAACAACTCCCTTTAAAGTTTACCCCCTTGGCCTCCGCATATTCTCCCAACTACCCAGCCAGCGACTCGTCCTCGCCGTGCGGCGCACCTCGTCGAGCACGCGGCCGACGCGGCCCCTCGGGTCGACGAACCTGTGGCCCTCGAACTCGACGAAGAAGACGTACTCGAAGGCGTCGGCGCCGGGCAGCAGGCTCGGCCGGCTGTTGATGCTCGTCAGGTTCAGGCCGCCGCGGCGGAAGCACGAGAGCACGTCGGCGAGGGCGCCCGGGCTGCGGTGGTTGGGCACCGTGAAGGAGACGAGGGATTTCGTCCGGGAGAGGAGGGGTGCGTCGTCTTCTTCTTCTTCGTCTTCTTCTTTTTCTTTTTCTTTGTTCGTCGTCGTCGTCGTCGTCGTCGTCGTCGTCGTCGTCGTTGTTGTTGTTGTTGTTGTTGCGGCCTGTTCTTCTTCTTCTCCTCTTGCTTTGGTGTCTTCCGTCTTTGTAGATGTAGACGTAGATGAAGAGGACGCGGGAGGGCAAGGGGAAGAAGAAGAGACGCCTCTCCGTAGCACGAAGAATCTCGTGGTATTGTCGTCCCTGTCCTCGATATTCCTCGCGAGGACATCCAGACCAAGCAGGTCGGCAGCGACGGCCGAGCTGACGGCCGCGCTCTCGCCGCTCCTATCCTCGAGCGCTAGCTGCGCTGCGCGACTCGTGCTGCTCACGTCGATGGTCTCGACGCCCTCGAGCCAGGCTCCTAGGAACTGCGTGACTTGGCCAAAGGCCTGGGGGTGGCTGTATATGCGGCGGACGTGCGAGAGCGGGTGTAGAGGCCGTTTGACACCGCTGCTTTTATCGTCACCTCCATCCTCCTGCGGTTGTTGCTGCTGCTGCTGTGCCTCAGATTTGAGAGAGACGCGACCTAGCAGACAATGATGCACGTCCAGATATATCTCCCGACAGACGTTCAGGTCGGGGTAGAGATTCGACCGGTCCGCGAAGTTGTCCAGCGTGAACACGACCGATCCGTTGGTCGAGTTCTCGAAGGGCACTACGCCGTACGTAGCCGCGCCGGATTGTGTGGTATCGAAGATGTCTTTTTGATTTTGTCAGTACGTAATGACTCACGACCCTTTCACGATAAACAGTCTCAGAGAACCGGATGTATCACATAGGGTCTCCGTTCCCTTTTTTTTTTTTTTTTTTTTTTTTTTTTTTTTTGCATGCGCATACATACCCTTGATAGTAGTTACGGGCATCAGCTCAAACTGGTCTGCAGGGAACGCCGCCATCGTCGCCTATTAAAAGAATCAGAAAAAAAAATGCAAGAACAAAGAACGGGATTGGCACCAATACACAAGGGAAAAAGACAACCACGGAACCTTGATATTATGATATACACGACGATTTCAGTTTTGCGTACCTGGTGAGTATACGAAGATATCGGACCCAAGAAGCTGACGATAGGTCTAACCTTAGAGGAGGCCGGCCTCTCCCCCCCGGGCAGTCCGTCCACCCCATTCATGTTCATCGGTGGCAGTCAAGAGAGTAGTCTCACGGAGCTGGCCAGCTGCGTACTTGGATCCGGTAATGAGAAAGGCTGGACAATTTTCCGAATGCGAGAATAGCAACGTTCTCTACAGCTTGACTCACTGCATCAACATCAGCAGCAATTCTCATGACAAACGTGGATAGGTACTTACTTTGTGTGCGAAGTGCGACATACCAACTTGAGCTGTACAGTGTTGACTGCTTCCGAGGTGTACTAGATAATGGCTAGTGATCTAACAAGCTAGGTAGTTGAAGGTAACCCCGTGTTATTTACGGACTACAGCATAACATAGAAACTAAGTTAACTGAGACTCGCCAGGAGTTGGAGCGGCGATGAAACAAACGGCCAAGCCGATTTATTTGGTAGATTTACGTAGGTTAGTAAATTAGCAATGCACCCCTTTGCGTAGTCGGACTTCTGTAGCGATGTTCGGCGCTGTTTTTCTAGAGATCTGAGGGGCCCACCCTAACCTTAAGGTGATGTAAGCAAGTACACACAAAGAGGTATGTACATATGTAGTCCTATCACGCCTGTCTCGGTTTGCCCTATTTTTTCGTATTCGCAGTTTTTTGACACCACAAGACGGCCGAGTAACTTCAGAACCATTTCTGCAATTCAAAACTATCTACCGAATGCCTAGATAACGAATGATGTAATCGATGCCGCCCTAGGGCGTCGTGACAATCTCGCTGAAACACAATCTCGTCGAGCAAACTATTGGAGGTAGCGCAGGATTTCCAGCTCGGAGAACCAGATAAACCACGACTCCAAGAGACAGAGTGAAACTCTCCAACAGCGAAGCGGTGCGTCCATACACCGGCGTGCGAGCCCAGACCTACCCTCTCACTTTCAGCTGGGCTTTTCTTGAATCGTTGGCGTGGTCTCGAAGACACTGGCAACAGGTTAGCTAGGTTATGTATGCAGGCATGTACTGCGTAGGTACACGAGTAACGAACCTCCGTCCGACTGGGGCGAGCCTTAAGCCGTCATCATGGAGCGAAGTGGGCTTGGCGTTGCGACTTGCTTGGCTGTGTGCTCCGAATTTGCCGGGCCCGTCTTCTCCAGCCGCCGTTGGGCGTACGAAGTGCTCATCGCTCTCGGCGCTGGACTGGCTTCCTTCTGGGCGTCTTCCTGCGGCACAGGACTGGCTTGTTTTGCGTGAGCCTGCTTGGACGTGACTGCTTGAGACTGTCCCTCGTTATCGAGGGACTCGTCAAACTGTTGATGCCGGTCAGTAACCGCGCTGATACGTCCTTACAGGGGGGAAATCTGCGGCATGTCTTGAACAAAGAGATAAAAGACTTTTAGATTTCAAAAACGCTGACTGACCTGTCAATCGTCGTAGTACTCATCATCGTCATCTACTTCAGCTAGTTGCTCGAAGTTCACCTTGTAGCGTAGTATTCCGCCGATGCCACCAAAGCCCTTTACGAACTGATTGCCCTCGGTCGACCGGTCTGAAACGAACTCGAGATTGGTACCAAATGTTTTGTAGTTCTCCGCAATCCACTCGAGGAACGAGTCTTGAGCCACCACTTCCATTTCTTGGCCCGTCTCTTTATCCATGAATATGGACCGGTCACCGCCCTCTTGCGCCTTGGTGAGGTGAAGGATGATCTCGGACCCGTTGCTATCCTTCAACACCCACCGAGTGATTTCGAGGTTTTCAAACACAATGAGAATCTCCACAGCACCCAGTTCCAGAGCTTTGAGCGTATCGTCAATACCATAGCAGACCTTGCCGGTGTCTTGGCTGATTTCTTGGAAGTATTGGCCGATGAGTTTCTTCTCCTGAATAAACTTGACGTTGCCGAGCGTCTCGGAGGACAGTTCGATGGCCTGGTTGAAACCGTTCTCACCACCATAGGAAACATCGACAACCTTGATGACCTTGGTCTGGAGACGCTGGTCAAACATGTCTGAAGCATTCAGGTCGTTCTTGAAGTCGGCAGAACCGGCGAGGATCAGGCCAGCCACGTTGGGCCTGTCGTTAGTGATGAAGTTCTGGACCGCCAGTTCGGCAACCTTGCGGACATAATTGTGTCGCTTCTCTTCTCGTAGACGGGCGAAACGAAGAGCGGACTGACCACCACGACCATGCTTCTTCGGAAGGTCGACTGAAAACTTGTGGACAATATCACGGGTGTTTCCGCTCAAGGTACCGAAGAGAGCACCGTTACCATCCATGATGATGAAGCCAAACTTCTGGTCCGATTCGAGAAGCTCGGCTAGCGCCTCGGTATGGAACTTATTGTCGCATAGATATAGGGATGTATTGATGGGCTTGAATGGCTCGAAGTCGATGTTCACTTTCCTCTCCTTGCCTTCCGAGGTCAGGATTTCACCGCAGTAGACAACCAAGCCATTCGGAGGAACTTTGTTATACAGCTTGAGTCGCTGCTGAGTCGAGGTAATGGCGGACAGGACCGACTGTCGGTTGACACGCGACTTGATGTTGGATGCGGTACCCTAGTTATGGAAAATGCCATCAGTACACGTTTAGGGCGTAAGCGACGTCGTGGTCCAGGGCGCAACGACGACGCATTAATAAGGGAACAGGGCTGGTTGTCAAGGAGCATACATATTCTTCAGCCAACATCTTCGATACTCGCGATATCTGATCCTTTGGGGCTGTACCCGGGTTTTAGCGACGGTTGCAAAGTGGGGGAGGGGTAAAGTGCATACGAATGATCAGGGAAATCATGCTCGTTCCATTGCCACGAGCCGCCTCGAGGCGTTTGATCAGCTTCTTAACCTTCCATATCTCGATCTGTCGGGAGAGGCTCGGATTAGTATCTTCTTGTCAAGAGTATGGCAGAACATGGTGGGAGAAACGGCGAAGAGGTTGGCTGACCCGTCACCGCTTCCACCAGGCGGGAGGGAGCAGCTTGGGGTCTCGGGCAAACCGGCCGGGCTTGGCCTTACATTTTTCTCAGCGTCAGTCGCTGCGGCGTCACTCATTTTGGGCTTGTCTCGGAGAAATGAGCGACGAGGATACGATATATGTGAATTGAGATTGCTGGGGAACACGCGCTGTTGTCCAGGTTCTATCAAGGCTAGTAGATTGAGGTTGTGTGGGGGAAATTCTTTCGCAAGAGAAAGAATGGGCAAGAGAAAAGCCTACGTCGTTGGGCCTGGAAAGCTAGGTCACGTAGTGGAGCTGGTTGCACTCAAACAGGCACAATTTCTCAACTAAATGGACTAACCTGCTTCCACCGCCCTTAGGTTAAAAACTTGCTGGAACACTGATGAGCAAATACCTTATTGGTCCGAGCCCACATGTAAGCCATATGTGGCAAAGCTTGTCAGTCATATTGACACCCTTACAGGCTGTAAGTTCCAGCAAAATATGAGTGCGTGAAGAACAAAAGCAGGCGGTTACTTCGTCGTCACGCCCTTGAGAGACAAGCCACGCTGAAGAAATGTTCAACAAGAAGATAGAGGTGCTTTATATTCAAAACCTTTCAAAAAGACAGTTCAAAAACATGGTAGTTCAGTACACGTTTGTATGTACTGCCTGATGTACAGCCTTGCTGTTGTACCGCTGTACAGCAGTACAGCAGCACACTTTCGCCGTAGGGCTTAGGTTACCCTGTATGTAGGTACATACATGTGTCTGTAGATACAAATCTTCAAATGTCGGTTGATGGTGCTACTAGCGATTTATGTTCCTCTATCATTCAGGTACCAGCGAAGTCTTTCCTTGCAAGTTGTTCTAGACTACGGCGTACAAGTTCGGAGTGGAATGAGACATGCTGTGCCGTGGCCTGATGCACAAATTTGGGTACGTATGCTGTACAGTGTACAGTAAAATGCAACCTGAGTTCATCTACATCTCCACATCCAGCATTATTTCGACGGCCACCAACCTCCTCTCATTACACCGTCTGACTACTACAGTCACAGCACCAGGCATCCAATTAATCACCACGCGCTACCTGCCTTACCTAATGTGAAGCGATCCTGCTTTCTCTCCTCTTAATATCAGTGGGTATCTATCTGATTGTAAGCAATCGACATACGCTCGTGATACTCCCTTACCTATCGCATTCATGACGTCTTCATGTGGGTAGCGATGGGTTGAGCCTCAACGCACGACCATCGCCTCGATCATCCAGAGGTTCTTGCGGGTCCTAACCCCGGCGTGGTTTTGAGTGCGACGACAGCTAATAATACAGACAAGCTCGTCCGGTGGACAGAGCGGCGAGCCTGGCTTAAGGAGACCACAACTCCTCCATACGCACTACAGCTGATACCAGCCACCAGAAAGCAAACCCAAAGGCGGGTTTGATGTTAGGCCTCCAGAGAGTACCGACGGTGCTTGCCGCCTTGGAACCAGTGGAAGCGCTTCCGAGGCTATATCAGATTTGCTTGAAGTTTCCTTGCAGAGATGCACTGTTCAAGCAATCAAGGCGACGACATTCACCTCCCTCCAAATCCTAGAACCAAGCGAAGGGCTGGCATGCGGGCGGCGCAGCGAAACGGTTAGGTACTACCCTACGCTCATACACTCTGCCCAACTGCTGAACACATGCTGGATTCCCCGCCAATTTCGAGTTACCCTAATTGGCTACAGTTCCGATCACAAAACTCGCTGGCATTTCGTTTCGCTGTTTGGAAAGGAAATCAGTTTGGATGCACAGGTGCATTCTTGACATCGACCAACTCACAGATGCGGCGGTTATTCGCTATAACCCGTGGGTGAGCAATCTGGTGGGCTCGAACTATTTGAATCCTGCTTTCCAGCCAAATGCGTGTTATTGCGGCCGCAAACCCATAGTGTGGCTGTGGGACCTTGGCGATAGCCTCATGTTGGCATTTGGCACCGTTAGGCAGGCACTCCGCCACGGCAGGAATGACGTTGCTCCAAGTTGTGGATCTTCACCTTCGATACAGGCGTCGATCCGCCAGAGCAAAGCAGCCATGGCAGCTGCACTACCCATCCGGATTCCGCAACACCATCTTTGGCCCTTCATGGCATAAAGTTGGGTCTAAAACCTTTACAATTGAACTTAACCTAAGTCCCTCTTACGGACTGGTACCTAGGTTAGGCTGATGGGACGTCGTGTTCTTTTGCCGAAACTCCAGCACAGGGTGACGGAATCACGTATCCACCATATACACACTGAATGTGGATTACATAAACAGGGTTAGGTCGCCAACAGCCCCCTACCAGCCATGCCTGGGACCTGAGGGCTCGGTGCCTGCACCCATGACATGGGCGGATGGTACGCCCTGGTTTACCCATGCAAATAGTGTTCGATGTAAACGGGAGCTTCGTCCTGGGTCGGGTATGCCGGGTCTAAATGATGGGAACAATGCCGACGAGGGTGACGACGATTGACTGGGACGGCATCCCGCTGGGCTGGGTAGTTACAAATGGAACAAAGAAATGTTGGTTGTTTGGGTTGGCACGTTCACTGTTTGACGAGTTTGGTCAGGTCAGCTTCATATGTCCGAGGCAGGTAGGCAATACGGTAGCTTTAAAGAAATTGGTTAAATGGGCTGGCCTATCAGATTACCTTTCATTGCTCTGGTCGATATGCGGCTCAAGCGTTGCGGTGAAATTTAGCGTGGGTACCAAAATTGTGAGCTCGAGACCTTTCACCTCCTTCGACCCTCCACGTTCCAAACATCAACATCCACCGTCCTCGCCCGACAGTAACTCCATTTATCGGCTCTTCTTTTCAGTTTTTTCTCGGTTGACCCTGTGCCCTGTACCTTCAATACCCAATCGTCCGATAGATTCCGCAAGAATGACCGATGACGAGTCTAGCGAGCTTTCGTCCGTCTCGTCCCTCTCGGAGGCGCCCTCTGAGGATGACGGCGAGGTTCAGCTGAAACGCGAGAAGGGCATTCTCAAGTTCTTCCACAAGGTTCCAAAAGGCACCAAACCGTCCATACCAGAGAAATCCCCATCGCCACCACCACGTAAAAGGTCTCCCTCGCCCCCGCACGACTACGTTCTTGCTGATAATCCGGACATCGCTGTAAGGAAGACTGGCTTTTTGTCGCGTACCAGACGCGACTTTTCGCGTCAATACATGGCTAAAGTGTCTCCTAGTTCCTTGTCATGTTCAGAAGTCGATTCAACGATGCCATGCCCAAATCTCTGGCCAACTTTGGGCCGCAGGAACTCGAGCGCGACGTGACAGAGACAACACCCGGAGAACGCGTAGAACACTTCCTGTGCGCTGTGTTAGGGCTTTTATTGAACCGCAAGCAAGATGTCAAGTATGACGCAATATCTGCCGCTTAAAACTATCTTCCACCGTGCTGGACTGACACGCAAAATGCTCCAGGCCAGGACACTATAATCGAGCGCTTGAAGACGCCATATCCTCTCACAAGAACCAATGGGCACGAGTCTGGGAAGACAAGAGCCCTCTCGCCGGCGGCAAGACATTCGCCTCCATGAACCCCACCGAACGAGTAAGCGCCCAGCACAACATCCCGCATCGCCCTCCACTCCCTGCAACGGAATACCTGATCGAGAACCAAGCTGACTTGCGCCCTTCCTCCTAGTTAACCCTCCTTCGAACGCTTGTGGTTTGGGCCCTGTCCTCCTCGGAAGTCGTCAAAGGCATCATAAACCAATCGTACAAACAAAACAGACATGAAGACGATCTCAACCAACCTCTATCCGTCCAGCCCTGGGGGTCCGACAGCGATAAACGACGATACTTCCTGGTCGAAGGCCTCGACGACACGCACTTCCGCGTTTACCGAGAAAGCAACCCTGCTCTCCCCAACAGAACGTGGTGGAGCGTCGCCGGCACGATCGAAGAGCTCCAGGCCTTGAGCCACAAACTGGAAAATGTAGACGGCGGACAGAAAGCGAAAAGGCTCGCGCAGAAGATACAAACGGCCATTCCTCGGTTCGAGGCGACCGAGGAGAAGCGCAAGCGGCGCGAGTACCGCCTCATGCGGAAAGAGCAGTTCAAGCGCCCGGAGCCTGGCTTCTCCATGTACGAAGGCCGAACGCGGGGGAAGCGAATGAAGTATACATACTCAGACGATGAAGATTTCTACTCGGACTCGACTACGCGGCGGTCGACGCGCAATACCGGCACCCATACCCCGGCCGAACCAGCTGGCCCTGTCACCACAGCGAGCGGCCGCCAGGTGAAAGCACCGTCCCGCATGACGGTGGATGCAGCAAATAACATAGTTACGACCAACACGACGACGGAGGACACCCAACCGCGCCCGAAAGAGCCATCGGTAGGCCCGACCGGACGACCGCGACGGTCAGCAGCTGTCAACCACGGGACAAACGGATGGGCATCGAAGAAGGACAAGAACAAAGACGATAGCTCTATGGAGGAGGAAGAAGACGATAGCGAGCCTGACCTCGGCGACGACGAGGACGAGCATGTCCCTGATGAGGAGAGCGACGATGAGCCTGACGAGGACGAAGCCTTCGACGGAGACGAGGTCATGGCCGATGACGATCTGAACGACAGTCCGAAGAGTATGGTGGTGAAGTTAAAGTACTCACCACCGAAGGCCCACGCGAATGGCCTAAATCTCGACGCGTTCCGTTATGAAGGCGGCGAGAAGGGAAAGCCAGAAGCACGCGATGGTCCCAACGGAGCCGCAGGTGTAGTCGATAAAGGGGCAGATGAGAGCGAGGAGAGCGGCGCCGTAGTCGCCACGACCAAAAAGCAGAGCACCCCCGAACGGGCTATTACGTCAGGAGTGCATGGATCTCCATCGGCACAGAACCAGGAAAGCGGCCATCCTGTTCCCTCGACGCCCGTGCTGAACTCTGTGCAGTCGACCTCCTTGGCTTATAGGGAAAGCCCGGATAAGACCCAGCAGCAGACATTGCACAAGCCCGTCAACGTCGGTGCGGAGTAGGCGGTAGGCCGTGGCCGAGCCTCGCTCACTCCTTGAAAGTGTATTAAGTGTTTACATTTCTCCTTGGTGTTCGGAGTCACGGGGGAATGATTTTCGCTTTTCTGATTCAGGTTTCACTCAACTGTTATGAGAGAACTCCTCCGCCGGTGGCCCTGCATCCGTTATGTCGCCTGCTGTGTACGCCCCAGTGCGACCGATTGAATCATTTTTCACGAATTTGCATAGACAGAGGACCGGACAGACAAGAGAGAAGTATGTCGGTAATGTCTCCTTTGTCACTAGAGCTGAAGACGTTGCCACATGGGGTGGTACATACAAAACGGGAGTTAGATGAAGGGAAAGGGTGTCGATACCACTGTCGTTACGAATTTTTGAGCTTTTTCCGACCAGTAACTACGGGGCGGAAAAGGGACCTGTTCTTGTCCTGGCTGGACATGATATGGAGCAAAAAAGCCGTACAGATGTACTTTTACACTATATTGCACATGGACAAAATGTTGCTTGTCTTAGACAGAAGGCTAGGGGCGAGCAGTTTCGAGATGCACGTAGCGTGGACATTCCCAGATTATGTATTGTAGAGCTTACACTTGCTGGGTAATGATATGATTACCGGCAATCCTGGCAAGATAAGTATCATTACGTTTGTCAACCATTTTTGATGCCAACTGTTTATGTGCGAACCTCCGCAAAATTCGAGGCCCTACCATGCTTACAAGGGTCCTCCTGTGTCCCGTTGTAGCTAATGTACATATATATATATATATATGTTCTGCCCCTTTTCTTTTTGGGGCATTCCACGCTCGCTACCTTACCTCCTTCTTACCTTCACCGCCTCCCATCCGCCTTCATGCTCGCCCTCACGCTCGGGGGTAGGGGCCAGTTGTTCACGCCGTACCACCACCGCCGCAGGCGCGCGCCCGCCGAATTGCCGCTCAGCTGCGCGCTGCGGTTCCAGTGCTGCCAGCCCGCTATGGCGAGGTTGTAGAGGACGCCTTGCGCGAGGGGCATCATGACCTATCATGTCATTTTTACCTCGGTCAGTTTATTATTACTTTATGCCGAGAAATAGAGCCTGGACGTAGGGACATAAATACCTGATCCCGCACCGTGATCCACGCAATCTTCCACCACGTGTCCGCGCCGGCGATGCTGTGCAAGTAGCTCTGCTCGAAGCGCAGGTCCGGCATGGGCGGTAGGGGTTGGCGGTGGCCTCGCCGCGGCGCCGGTCGGGGCGCTACGAGCACGCTCACTGGTATGTCCTCCTCGTCTTCGTCTATGTCGTCTAGGTCGTCGTACGGATGGCGATGATGATGATGATGGTGGTGACTATGATGATGAGTCCTACTTCTGCTTGATGATGATGAAGTTGCTGTTGTTGTGGTCTTGGTGGTGGCGGTGGCAGAGATAGTAGCAGCAGCGGATGTCGAGGCTGGGGAGGAGGAAGAGGAAGATCGGGAGGGTATGTAGGCTGGTTCTTTCATGGACGCGGCTGTGGAGGGGTTCAGGTCGTGCGCGGCCGACGGCTCCCGCTTTATGTGGGCGGTCTGCACCATCTCGGCGATCTGGGTCGGTATCGAGGACGCCATGGCAGGACAGAATGTGGGAGTTGAGAGGGAACAGGGTGCTTGGTGGTTGACCGAAGCTCGAATCTCGATTTTGTTCCGTGCCAGTCTTGTTTTGTTTCTGGACTGATTTGGTCGTTCTAATTGGCCCTCTGTTGCAGTTTCAATTTAACAAAGCTTTGTGTACTGAGGCTCGTCGCGTTCGTTCATAAAGAGTCCGGCTCTTGTTCTAGACAACGCGTTGTCTTGGTAATACTGAACGCAGGCCGCTTGTTGATCTACTGTTGTACTGCTGTACTGCGTATTTACATATGAGGTCAGTGGTTGACCACGCCAAGTTCTCTCGCCAGGAGTCTGGCGGCCGGTAAGAAACCGACACCAGCTGACAGGCCTCAGAGGTTCTGAGGCCTATATACCAGAGTGCAACTCACGTTTGTACCGAATAGCAGTTCAGACTTCACGAATGACAGTAAAGTTTTCATTTCCTGACATGCATGTATTCCTGATGCTCTTTGGCCTCATTTCGTTGAAGCACGTTGCGAAAGGGCACTTCGCATAACCCGTTCTTCTTACTATACAGTACCTGGTATAACTCCTGAGCGTCAGGCACCTTCCAAACTGATGCTATGTACTTGCCCTAGCTCAGCGATGTCAATATCCGTCGGCAATTGGAAGAACTTGGTTGTAAATGTAGAGGTGCAGTAGAAACGAGTGTTACTTAGTCCCCTTTCCAACTCCAACACCAGGAACCCCCTTGGGCCTTTCTCTAGGTACCCCGTGTGAGCTCGTTCAGTCTGGGTTATATACACTCGTTGTAGTACTTGATCGATAATGAAGAGCCTCTTTCTTACTTCCTTGCGAGGAGTAACTGCGTGCTGGCGAACGACGTATCCTATCACTCTGCTCTCAACATGACAATATGCTAGAAAAAAGCCACACCATCATGCCAGCCAGTCTCCATATTCTCTCAACTCTCCTAGCTTCGTCCAAGTCCTATCCTCTCTATCTCCGGTGTCACTTCTCGGCTCGGCAAGGCGATTACACTTGGAGTAGTGCTGCCGGTCAGTATACTATCAGCTCCTCCCAGTCTTAGGGAGATGAGAGCGGTAGGGAGGGCCGAGGAGAAGAGCTACTCACGGCATCGAGAAACCTGTCAATTCTGAAGTAAAACTTAGAGGCGCCGACATATGCGTGTTCCGGATCCTCTTCCTACATAGCACGGAGCACGATTTTACGGTCCCGTTCATTTAACAACGCGACCGGCGAGTAGAACATGCTGAATCGTTCGGCGATATCCAGAAGAGCTGCGTGGAGACAGAGGTAGCGGCCTGCCGGACGTGGTCCCGGAACGTGCTTAGGCACTTCTACACGGAAGGTGAACGGCTCACACCATTCCCTGATCGCCCGGGGCAGGTCGAGCTCTGGCGTGATGGGGTTTACGCAGAAGATAAGACGACTCTAGGATCTGGTCGATCCATTCAAGTGGCGTTCGTGAGGTCATTTGCTCTCCAGGTTTCCGCGGGTTGCGTGTGTTCGAGATTGCTGCAGGTTGTATTATGGCCGGTTGAGGTGCTGGCTCCTCTTGGTTTATGATGGACGTATACACGTTTGTGTGTATGGATGAAAACCCTCTGGAATCTTCCTCAGTTGGCTTGCCATCGGCATTTAGCTGTCCAAAACTGTCTCTATCCCTGGGCCTCAGACGAATTGGAAGCCTCTTTTGCGACGTTCGACGCTCTAAAAATGCATTGAGCGCCGAGGCGATATATGCGCGGCTGGGGGTGACGTCTATTACCCAATTTCTCAGCCAGAGTCAAATGCAACTGAGCAGTCCCGCGACAAGACCATACATACACAGTAATTGAGAGAAATAGACGAGAGGAAACAGGCTTCATACCGACCGCAGAGTCCATGGGTTCGCTAGCGGGCAAAGTCTGAAATATGCGTGTTTGGCGTAAGGATTCTCGGAAGTCGCCGGCGTCGTCCAGACTAAGGCTTGGTAGGCGTGGGACATAGTCACTCTTTGACGACACATCGGCCGCGGAACTGTAGCTAGAGTACCTCTTTCGGGAGGCTCGCGCGTCAACACGGTCAAAAGCCACAGGAACGTTCCCAGAGACCTGTGTGAGGACGCGCCTGGTACTCTCGTGAGAATCTTGGGACCCTGTTCTCAAGTGGCGCATCGATGGATGGATGGACACCTCTCCAATCAAGCTTCTATAATCCTCAGAAGTGCAATTACTGATGCTGTCTATATGGTCTGAGGATGACGACGGGGATGGCATGGACTCCGTATACTTCTGGCTGGCAGCCCACGTCCGGTTCATGTGCTCCCAGTGCTTGCCCGTGCCGTTTTTCAGCGCTGACGCCACCATCCGATCAGGTGTAGTCTTGCCCGGAGACAGGCTACCGTAGGACTGTCGGCATCTCTTGCGTCGTAAGGATATACTTCCGGTGAGGCTCTCCGTGAGCCCCGTCAGCCGGCTCCGCAGCGAGCCGTGCGTGTTGCTTCTGCTGGAAAGTGATGAGCGATCCCGAGAGAAGGAGAAGGCGCTGTAGTCAGACTGCTCGCTACTGCGAGGGGACTTGTGATAGAAAGACGGCATGCCTGCCGAAGGGGCAATACCTCTACCGTATGCAAAATGTACTTATAAAACAATATCAAAGAGTGAGCGACGGCGATATACCTACCTACCTTACGTATTGGAGGGGGGTATAAATCCTGGTCAACGAAAGCCTCAAAAGGAGTATAGAGAAAACTAGTCTAGACGGACCTTGAACCCATCGACTGGAAAGAATCTCGAGAAATTAGATGCGGATGTGCGTCTTCAGCCACCTTGGCGTAACTGCCTCTGTGCTCGATTACCACCTATCCTGGGAGGAGCACTGCGTACCGACATGTTAATTGGAAAGAGCTTGAGTTTTCTGCCAGGCTTATCTGTATTGAAGCAACTGAGATTCAACTCGGAAAGTTTCACTACCGATTGTACTTTCCCGAAGTGATTTCGGCTAGGAATTACCGGTTCGTCGGTACATCCTAGTACCGGGAGAAGGAGAGACGGATCGCGAGTTCCGCTCCAGCAAAGCTGTGGAGGAGGTAGGTAGTTGGTATTACATGGGTGGCATACCTAGATAGTTATATACATGTGTCCTTTTTATTATTTTACATAAGGGGGGTATCTACCGCTTGTCTTCGAAAGCGCCGAAGAAACTACCGTGTCCCTCACCGGCATCTGGAGTTTCACTCGCTTTTCTGCTAGCCCGAGGTTTCCTGCCGCTCTCCGTCCGGGATGGAGACGCGCGACTTCGGTGTGCCCCCCCTCGAGATGACTGCCTCCGCTCAGGCGCCCCGGCCTCACCGACATCTGCGTCATCCAGACCCTCGCGTTCTGAAGCGGGGAGATACTTCAAAACTTCGAAGTGCGCCACGACATACCGATTGAGGTCGTTGCGGTTTCGTGCATCCCGGGCCAATACGTCCTCTGGGATGCCGTATTTCATGGTGACGAGGTAATCGTATGCAGCAACCATCTTCCGAAACAGAGCCACGGCCTCGGCCTTGAAATTCCGTGCCCTTCCCAAAGCCTCCGGGTAGTCGGCATTCGCTTTGAGATCGGCTTCGCACTTCTCTGCGAGGGGCTTGAACAGGTGCCAGAGGTGGTCGAGGACGCTGTTCATCTTCCTGGCCCAGGCGTGGTAGGCATCCTCCTTGCCCCGCTGCATGGCAGAGTCGTAGCATTTTCTCGTAGCCCAGGCGACACGAAGATAGTCCCGGAGGGTCCGTACATCCGGGATACCCGAATGCTTCTTGATGTACATGAAAATCTCCTCAGCGTTGTCTACGGCTTTGGGGTTGAGGTTGTCGCGCAGGCAGATGTCCATAGCTGTTCGCATTTGCTTCGGTGTTATTTCCTTGCCAGGTATCATCTGGAAAAACGCGGCAGCTTGGCCGCTATTTTTGCCTTTGTGAAGAGTTTGGAATAGCTGAGTCCAATTATTCTCATCAGGGACGACTCCGTGCTGGCTGGTAATGGTTTGCCAGTACCGTTTCGCCTCGCTTGTCTTGCCCGTCACTCTAAGAGCCTCGAGAATCAATGACAGAGTATTGTTCCCTGGGGTGGCATACAGAGGCCCTTTAGACTTCACTTTAACGGCTTGAATATCCTCTGACGAGTCTGATAACTGGGATGAGCCCACACTCTTCTTGTCGTTCGCCGGCATCTTCATTGTCTGCTCGAGGAGCTTCGGGACAGCTTCGGCACCGTGATATCCTTCCAGGAGGAGGACACGGCCCATGGCGCAGACCAGAGTTTCGTCGATGACGAGACCGCCCATCTTCCATCGTTTGATGACGTCCTCCCACAGCATCTTCGCGCGGCGGACGGCGTCCTTCTTCTCCTGGGTCAGGTCCACCTCAACACCACCTACGGTGGCTTTGAAATTGGTCGTCTTGGGCGTGGCCCGGTGGCGCATGGCAGCTAGTATAGTGGTGTACGTCTGACTGTCGGGGCTTCGCTCGTTGTCGTCGCAGGTTTGTAGAATGCTAAACATGGAATCTAAGTCGCCCGCCTTGGCACATACTGATATGACAGCGTTCATATGTATGGTGTTGGGGCGTATCCGGCCGATTGTCGACATGTTATGGTATAGTGCGACGGCCTCGGAAACGGCCAACTTGCTATGCTTGGAGAGAGCGCATCCCCGGAAAATGGTGGTGTACGTCCTGACGTTCGGTTTTAGGCCTCGCTTCTTCATCTGATTCGGGTTCTGTCAGCACCTAGGCCAGCCGACTAGTAGACTCGCAGACAACTGACCTCGTTGAAGAGCTTAAGGGCATGGTGTATGCTATCCTTGCGCAGCTGATAGTCTATCAGGTGATTCCAGCTAACGACGACGTCCATAGACTTGGTGGCTATCCTCGTGAGGTGGGCAGCGTGCTCGAACTGGCCTTTCTTTAGAACGGCCCTGACATGATATGCGACGTCTACCGGGTCCTTCAGGTACTCCAACTCCTTGCGAACAGCCCAGTCCGTTTTGGAACCGGGTATGATCTCGCTCTCATCCTTTTTTCTCGTGGTCTTTGCTATTGAGGAAAGCTCTGCTGTTTTGGTTGAAGCTGTATGCACTGAAACCGTCGCATACGTCCTGCTCTGTCGGAGTAGAGGCGCTATGGGTGTGATGTGATCAGACCGCGCAATGTGATGTCTGGCCGCCAGAGATATAGGTGCCAAGTTTTGTCGATATATGTTACCCGAAGCCTGTCTCAGAAAACAACAACATGTAGGCATCGCAATTATGTTTTCGTAGGCTCCTCGTCTAATACAAATACAGTGGCGTGAATATTGACTTGCAAAAAGATTCTATACGCTGCAGAAATCGTCGCCTTCAACTTACAGGCACAACAGGGTATGTAACTCTCGGGGTCATGTTGCACCCTGCTGAATGCAGCATATGCAATTAATCTTATCTTAGCGCAGCTATCTGCTTGGGACACAGGTGCTGAACAATGTCAACAGTGCAGCAGTACCCTTGTACCAATTAAGCTTTTGTGGGTCTTGGCTTTCCTCTTTACTGGGATGCGCGCTCAACACGCGTGTTTTAAACAGTGTGATCCGCGACGCGTAGCCACTAAATGTCTGTTGAATCCTTGGGTAGTACATGGAGCAACAGCATGCACATATTCTCCTCGTCTGTACCTTGGCGGAGGAACTTAATCTTAATAACGTAGGATGATATCCCCTCCAAACACTAGGAACCCCGAGACTTCTTCTACTGTTTTAATTATTGAGTTCCTTCTGCTTTTAACATACGAGTTTGACGTACTTTGTTCCTCTGCTGCCTCGGTCCCCTAATCCCCTAAATTGAATGAAAGCTCCGGGAGTATCTGGATATGTCGAAAGCTGCTAGCAAACGTAGCAAGCTCGCTGAGCTGCGAGCTTTACGTGCTTCCGGCAAGAAAGTCTACGACACATACGAAGTCGCCGAGGAGAAAGCTCTATACGAAGAAGTCGACGAAAACGAGTACAAACAGATTGTGAGAGACCGTCTGAATCAGGACGACTTCGTTGTCGACGACAATGGCGAAGGCTACGCCGATGATGGCCGGGAAGAGTGGGATAGAGTCCAGGCCTATTATTCCGACAGTGAAGACGACGCTGCTGCTGGGACGGCAAAACGAACGAAATCCGGTAAGCAGCTTCATGGCTTCTGCTAGGTCAAGCCTTCTTGTGTGCTCACTGCGTCCTCAGACAAACGGAAACGCGAAGAAGACAAGGCGAAACGAGACGCGAATGACCGTGATATTAGCCAATTCTTCATGAAAGGCCAGACTACCGCCCAAACGAAAGCAAAGGTAGGCCGACCCATAACCGACACACTCTGGGTACCGGGCCATCATCTTCCACGATTGCACGCTAACGGATACGCATCAGGTGATCAAGACGGAGGATGACGACAAGTTCCTCACCGACCTACTCGGCGAGGTTGACGCGAACGTCCCCGCGCCGGCAACCCGGCAATCCAAAAGACACAGATCCCCGGAAAGGCGTCGCGCCCGAGTCTTATCACCTGCGCGGGGCGCTCGTGAGCCGGCATCGAAGAAGGCCAAGCTCACTCCACCCCCAACTTATTCCGAAAACGCTCACGATGATGACTTTCTACCACCTATGGACGATGATATCCTTCCACCCGCCCAAGATGAAGTTATGACCGACCCCGTCCTCCCGTCCTCACCCCTGTCGAAAGCTGTTGCCCGGAAGGCACAGGCCAAGGCCGAGACACAGGTCAAGACCGAGGCAGTGGACGAGGATAACGATGAGGAGATGCTGGAGGTGGCTCATGCAGGCGCGATCAAGACGGCAAGCGTGAATATAGCGCCCTCTCGACAGATCAAGAAACTTCCCAGGCCTGAGCCATGCGCCACTCCTGCTGCTTCTTCGCAACCCAAGGCTCCAGAGACCGATATCGACTCGTCATCCTGGAACCAGCTTACCGATAAGTTGAACATAGCGAGCAGCCCAGGCCCTCAGGTCCACGCCGTGGGTAAAATGGACTACAATGATGCAATCGAGGAAGATGGCAGTCTGAACATGTTTTGGACCGACTACACCGAGGTCAACGGCTCGCTCTGCCTGTTCGGCAAAGTCCAGAACAAGAACACCGGTGCATACGTCAGTTGTTTTGTCAAAGTGGACAAGATTCTTAGGACACTTTACTTTCTCCCACGATCATCTCGCTACCGAGGCGGGAGTGATAGCGGCGAGAAGGTGGAGATAGTGGATGTCTACTCCGAGGTTGACGAGATAATGACCAAGATGAACGTCGACATGCACAAGATCAAGGCCTGCAACCGAAAATACGCATTCGAGCTTGCTGACATTCCGCGGGAGGCCCAGTATCTCAAGCTGCTGTATCCTTATACTAGTACGTCAAACCCTTCTTTCTACGCCCCATGTGCACGCTGACACGGGAACAGAACCAGCGATCCCTGCCGACACTGTCGGCGAGACCTTCTCACATATTTTCGGCACCAATACGGCCTTGTTCGAGCAATTCGTTCTCTGGAAGAACATCATGGGCCCATGCTGGCTGAAGATCAGGGACGCCGACTTTGGTACTCTGAAGAACAGCTCACATGCCAAGCTCGAAGTGCTGGTCCACGACCCAGATACGATTTCGACGCTGAGCGACTCGGACAATCTGGATGCTCCCCCTCTCACGCTGATGAGTCTATCGATGCGGTCCGTCTTCAATGCCAAGGAAAACAAGGCGGAAATCCTGGCCATCAGTGCTCGTATATACGAAAATGTGTTGCTGAGCGACACAACGCCGGCCGACAAGCTGCCATCCCGGACGTTCACTGTGATGAGGCCGAACGGCAGCACTTTTCCTTTTGGATTTGAGAAGCTGGTGCAGGAGCGAAAGAAGGGCCTGATCAAGCTGATGAAAACAGAAGCTAACGTCTTGTCGTTCTTCCTTGCACAGCTGGACCTGGCCGATCCGGATATTGTGCTCGGACACCAACTTGAAGGGGTCGACTACAGCATCCTGCTCAACAGGTTGCATGAAAAGAAGACGCCTCAGTGGTCCCGACTCGGACGGCTCCGCCGAGTACAGTGGCCTTCCTCCATAGGGAAGGCCGGTGGCAACGTGTTTGCGGAGCGCCAGGTCATGTCCGGGCGGTTGTTGTGTGATATCGCCAATGAGGCGGGCAAGTCCGTCATGTTCAAGTGCCAGTCGTGGAGCCTGACGGAGATGTGCAGTGTCTATCTCGGCGAAGATACTCGCCGCAGGGACATCGACAGCGATGCTGCCTTGAAGACTTGGGCGGCCGAGAAGAGTGGGCTGATGGACTACATCACCCACATGGAGGCGGATACGTACTTTGTCACAGCGCTGGCATTGAAGACGCAGTTGCTGCCCTTGACCAAGGTCTTGACAAATTTGGCGGGCAATTCCTGGGCACGCACGCTGACGGGAACGCGGGCTGAGCGCAACGAGTACATTCTGCTGCACGAGTTCCATCGGAACAAGTACATCTGCCCGGACAAGCCGACCTTCAAGGGACGGATCAAGGCCGAGGACGAGGCAAACGAAGAGGACAGCGGCGCCGGCAAGAAGAACGATAAGTACAAAGGCGGCTTGGTCTTCGAACCGGAAAAGGGGCTGTATGACAAGTTCGTGCTCGTCATGGACTTCAACTCTCTGTACCCTTCCATCATCCAGGAGTATAACATTTGCTTCACGACCGTCGATCGATCGTCGCTGGTAGGTTTGATCCTTTCCTCCCATAGTGCCTGGTCTCCTCCTCCTCCTCCTCACTCGAAAATGCCGTACTGATATCTGCTTTAATAGCCGGAAGACGAAAACGCGGTGCCGGAAGTGCCAGTCGCGCAAGACCAGGGTATCCTGCCCAGACTCATCGCCACCCTAGTCGGTCGCCGGCGACAGGTGAAGGCGCTCATGAAGGATAAGAACGCCACGCCTGAGCAGCTCACCACGTGGGATATCAAACAGTTTGCCTTAAAGCTCACGGCCAACTCGATGTACGGCTGTTTGGGCTACACCAAATCTCGGTTCTACGCGCGCCCCCTTGCCATTCTCACCACTTCCAAGGGCCGCGAGATCCTGCGCAGCACCAAAGAGCTTGCCGAGTCCAGGTCGCTTCAGGTCATCTACGGCGACACTGACTCGGTCATGATCAATGCCAACGTCGAATCGGTGGCCGACGCCCTCAAAGTCGGCAATGAGTTCAAGAAGGCCGTCAACGAGAGGTACCGTCTCCTCGAGATCGATATTGACAACGTGTTTCGAAGAATCCTCCTACAGGCCAAGAAGAAGTATGCCGCCATCAACCTGGTCGAAGTCCCGGGCGGCAAGTTCGTCGAGAAGATGGAGGTCAAAGGTCTGGACATGAAGCGCAGGGAGTACTGCGGCCTGTCCAAGGAGATCTCGTCCCGGATACTGAACGAGATCCTGTCGGGAGACGAGACGGAAGTTGCTGTTCAACGGATCCACGAGTACCTGCGCGAGATCGCTGGCAAGATGCGCGAGCACGCGATTCCGGTGCAGAAGTACATTATATACACGCAACTTGGCAAAGCACCCAAGGAGTATCCCAACGCCGACTCGATGCCACAGGTTCAGGTGGCCCTACGAGAGATCGCGCGCGGAAAGAACATCCGCCGCGGAGATGTCATAGCATACGTGGTGACGGGAGACAGCAAGACCAGCTCCGAACCCGTCGCGAAGCGTGCCTACGCGCCGCAGGACGTGACCAAGAAGGACTCGGATCTCAAGGTGGATGTCGAGTGGTACATTGGCAAGCAAATCTTCCCGCCCGTTGAGCGTCTGTGTGCGAACATTGCGGGCACGTCGACGGAGCAACTCGCCGACCAACTCGGCCTCGACGCGCGTCGCTACGCCAATAATTCCTCGGCCCAGTCGGGCTCCAAGGACCTGGATTTCTCTCCGCTGGAGTCGCAGATTCCAGACGAAATCCGTTTCCGGGACTGCTCGCGTCTTTCTCTACGCTGTCGAAACTGCAAGGTCTCTTCTTCCTTCGGTGGTCTCTACTCTCCCCCATCGGCGACAGACGAGGCGGAGCAGACGATGACGGTGACGGCGCAAGGCGTCTCGTGCCCCTCGTGCTCTTCGGTCATCCCGAATCTCAGCATCGTCGCGCAGGTGGAACACGCGATCCGCGTGCACACGTCGCGATACTACGAAGGGTGGATGGTGTGCGACGACGCGTCGTGCCGGAACCGCACGCGCCAGATGTCGGTGTACGGCACGCGGTGCCTGGGTCCCAACGGCCTCGCGTCGGGCTGCATGGGCCGCATGCGCTACGAGTACCCGGAGCGCAGCATGTACAACCAGCTCGTCTACTTCGCCTCCCTCTGGGACGTGGACAGGGCCAAGGCCAAGGCGCTGTCGGGCGCCACGGGCGTCGGCGGCGAAGGCAACGCCGGCGCCCTCAGCGCCGCCGAGCAGGAGCGCGTCAGGGCCCTGGTCCAGCAGAACCGCGCACGCTTCACCACCGTCAAGGACGTCGTCGACAAGTACATTGACAAGTGCGGCCGCCAGTGGGTCGCCATGGATACCCTGTTCTCCAAGCTCGGTTTCGCCGCTACTGCCATGTCGTAGTCTACTTAACCTAGTCAGTGCGCTTGGTTTGTCATTTGGTTGTGATCTGGAGGCTGAGTAGGATAGGCCTGGTTGATAAGATAGTACCTATCCCTGACGCCTGAAGGGAGTGTTCAAGTCTTCGGGTTCGTCTGTTCTGTCTCATGAGCGAAAGGGAAAGGAAGGGAAGGAAAGGGTACAAGGGAAGGGAGGATGGATGGAGGGTATGGGAAAGGTTTTGTATGAATGTTACAAGCAGAGACTCTCTCCCCTGCACTCACACACACACTTCATAGCGGCGTTTTCTCAGCGAGTTGGTTTGGGTGTGTGTTAGCTTAATCCAGTTCAGTCAAGATTGATTAACCTTTTGTTCTTTTTTGCTTATCTCTCTTTACACGGTTGCGCCTTCCTGTGGTCTTCTGTTCCGAGATGTGTATTTAAGCAGGCATGCTAGCAAATCTGCGTCGTATCACAGCTCCTAAGTCGAAAAGAGAAAGAAAAGAAAAAGAGAGGGGAAAAAACAGCAAGGAACCTGCATATCTATCTGCCTCTTTGTACTAAACTACGTCAGTAGTCTAGGTTACAGTGCAAGCTTGCATTTGCAGACAGACAATCCTGTGAAAAACATAAAAGAGTCTCCGAATCACTTGATAGTACGTAGGCTAGGTTAATCATATTCTGCTGATCTTCCTGCTCAGCGAGTCCTGAATGTTTAAAATATCAGGAACTTCAAGGTCGTATATCCAAGGGATCGACCAGTTAGGCATCGACAATAGGACAGTTTGTATGTACAATAGCTGCACACTGCGACTACTACCTATCCAGATACTGGCAAATCGGTGACGGGACAGAACGAGTAGGAGTTGAAATGCCATCAGCATAGTTCATACATCCCAAGTCAGCTTACATACATGCTTATATACTACATACATGCTTGGAGAATGGGAAGCAAAGGATTGCAAATCAGTCAAACTTTTCCCTGCCTCTGTAATAAGTCAATCAATCTCCATTGCTCAGTCAGTTCTAATTCAGCTCAGTTCAGCTCATCCTCGTTCTCATTTGCACCTATCAACTATCATGTCCTCTCCGGTTGCCGCCCACCTTGCCCATTCCTTTCCCTCCAACCAAGCAAGCAAAAGCAAAATTGCTATTGTCAAGGCAGGGTCAATGCCGCATAAGCGAGGGAGACCAGTCGGCTCGCGAGGGAGACCAACGGCGAGCCGACTGGTCTCCAATCACGGCCACCTCTTCACTGCTGGGCTTTGCCCGAATCCTCCTCCTCTCTCCGTGCACTGCAAACGTAAGCCAGGCAGACAGAAGCGCTGGTGAAGACAAAACAAAAGCAGGCAGGTTTTGAACACCCCAACTGAGAAGGCACGCTGTTGCTGGCTTCTTCCACTCGGAGCCTCTTTGGTCACTTCTCTGGTCACTTCTCTCAGTGGTCCGGACTTCCCTGTGACCCTTGCAGGCCCCGCGCCGGGCAAAGGCATACACTATACGGTCCCTCTTCTCCTTGCCTCTTCCTTGGGATTGAATCGCAGCAGACGAGACGGGGACGGACTAAGAGGGGACAACATTATGTAACGAACTCTTGATGGTAACAGGTTGTGGGGACTCTATCCGATGTAGGTATCATAATAAAAGTAAAAAAAACCTGAAACTTTTGAAATGTCTCTGAAGCCCGTAAATGCATCGCAAAACCATGGTCCGAGTCTATGCATGAATATGCTGCCGCGATGCGAGTCGTCTCTTTTTTATCGCTGATTTAGACGCACACTCGCATTCAGTTTTCCCCCTTCTCAGTTACCGACGATGTGTCAGGCGTGGCCTTGGTCATCGCTGGCGATGCCGCCGTGGATGGAGGTGAACCAGGGTGGTCAGAATCCATTGTAGCCAAGAGACTGTCGCATGAACGTTAGCATACTATCCCAACGGGTCACCATGAGCTCTCAGAACTTACCCGAACGAGTTCGTGCTCGTAGGTGCTTCTCGCACAGGAGGAGTGCCGGTCCGCGATGACGCTGCAGAGTCATCTGCGCCACGGCTCAGAGAGCCACCAGGGCCAAGCCGTCTACCGCTATTGCTGCGTGAGCCGAGCATCGACATGGGACCGAGCGTGAGGTTGGTGCTGGATGCACGAGAAGCACCGCCCTTGAGACGGCGGAGATCATCAATGCCGACTTGATTCGGGGCCGACTGGGGATAACCTCCCTGGAGATGGCGCGCGTCTCCTCGGCCGAGCTGTGCCCGTCCTCCGCCACCTCTCTGGTTGTTCCGGGCCGACTCGGCTGCCTTCTGCGCGGCCTGGGCCTCCGCTTCGGCCCTGATCTCCTCCAGCGTCTTGGGTCCCTTGTTCGCCTCCTTTGACTGCCAGTTGTTCTTGCGCAGGTCGACGACATCCATCAACATGAACTGCATTCGACTAGGCATCCCGGGGAGTTCAATCATGGTCTGGATACGTTGGAAGTAAACATCCATCATGGGCTTTCCCTTCTCTGCGTTGTCGAGGTTCCAACCAATGGTTCGCAACAGCTTGGAGAGAGATTCGACTTCCGCCTCGTCCGGAATCCCTTGGTAATCGACGAGCTTCCGGACACATTCGTGCATGATTCGTTCAGTCAACATGGCAAGCTTGTAGAGCTCGCCGATGAACTGCACCAGGCCGAGGCCACGTCGCTTCGCAGCTGCAGCCTTGTAGTACTCATCCGACAGCAGCGCCGCCGCCTGGGTTGTCCGATCGCCATCGGCTCCCTGCTCAGGCAGCTGCATCTTCCAACCACGTTCGAACTCTTCTTGGCATCGGTTGAGCAAGTATTTCCGGAACAAAGCGCCACCGCTGACGACGTTGCCGTTCTTGTCTTTGATGTTCTCATCTCGGATTTCGGGGCTCATCGTCTCGAGCATCTTCTTGCAGAATTTGGCATACATCGAGGCCCAGTGCGCCTCGTCTGTTGCCTTCTCAAAGGTGAGCTGGATGACTTGGCGCAGCGTTCTGCCATCCGTTTCGTCCTTGGACTGCGCCGCAATCTGCAGGATCTGATCCGAGATACGATCAAAGTTGTCCGGCGTCATCTTGTTGAGGGCGGCCTTGACCTTACGCTGTACCATGGCAGGATCCATGTGATCGGCGCCGGTGGGCTGGCTGCTCGGGGCACTGCTCTTTCCAACACTGAGAGGCTTCCAGCCTGTACTACTGGTTGTGAGAGCCTCGATCGGCTTGCCTGCAGTCAGGGGCATAGTCTTAGCTGCCTGCTGTTCAGACTTGATCGTATTCGGCTTGCTGGCATTACGCCGGCTGCTTTGCCGGGGCGAATGTGGCATGCTACCCATAGTAGACGAAGGCTGACGGCTCATCTGGCTGCCGCCGCCAAACGCGCCTCCTGGACGCTGGAAGCTAGAGATCGAGTTCATGCCGGGGCGGCTGCCGCCTATGCCCTTGTTGCTCATTGCGCTAGCTGGGAGCGCCTGAGAGCCGCCAGTACCGAAGTTGCCCATCATGGGGAAGCTGGACGTGCTATTTCTAGTATTCTGTCTGCTAGAGCCCCCAGCGGACCGGGTCGAGGCAGAACGTCCGCCGTCTCCGTCGCCAATGAGATTCTTGACTTGCTGGTGGAAGTCGAGGGACGGCTGCTCAGTGAAAACCGGCTTGAACTGGAGCAAGAACGCAGAGTCGTATTTGAACGACCTACCCTTCTTTTCGACAGCAGGGTTGATCGCAGGGTTCGGCGATCTGATGCCCGCAGGGTAAATGTCAGCGTTGAACCTATCCAAGAGCCGTGCTGTCTTCAACGACTGCAGAGCAGCGCTAGGCTGGGGCGCCTCAACGGTCTTGGTGTTGAGGGGCGCCAGGTTGAGCGCCTGAGGCTTGGGAGCGCGAACGCTAGGGCTTGGCTTCGTGCCAGACACCGATGCCTGCTTATCTGCGACACTGGGATCGGCCGCCTTAGCAGCTGTCTCACTGATCGCCTGCGCTTTGCGAAGTTCCTCTGGAGACATCTTCAGCTGTTCCTCGACACTGAGTTTGGGGCCACCAGTCGGAGCGGCACGTTTACGCTCTTTTTCTGCTTCAAGCCTCTCCATTTCTGCCTCTTGTTCGCGAAGCTTCCGGTCATTTTCGGCGGCATTGGCAGCAGCCGCCTCTTGTTCGGCCTTCTTCTTGGCCTCCTTTTCGGCGGCCCTCTTCTCGTTCATCTGCTTCTCCTCAGCTTCACGTCGAGCATCGGCCTCTTCCATTTCACGAATAATGCGCTCCAACTCGTCTTCATCAGGCTCATCTGAGGGCTTAGACGCTTCAGGCTCGGGCTTAGCCACTTCAGCCGCCTTATCTTCTGTCTTGACTTCCGCTTCCTTTACAGGCTCGACAGGTGCACTCTCAGCGGTCTCGGCCGGCTTAGCAGCATTTTCAGTCGTGGGCGTTGTCTCTGGCTGGCTCGCGGCTGGGGCTGGCTCTGGTGTGGCCTTTGCGGCATCGTCCTCTTTGGCCTTCTCTCCAGTAGCAGTTTGCTTAATCTTCTCCATAAATTCGTTCCTCTTCTCCTCCGCAGTCTTCACGTTGGAAGAGCTATCAGTCCGACCATGAACCGTACCATAAGGCTTAGGTGTGGAGGCCTTGGGGGGCGGCGTGGGAGTAGAAGAAACCACTGGGGGTGTTCTGGAGTGGTGGCTGGCCGCGGGCGATGCTGGAGCAGCGGGCTTGAGGCTCTTGAAGTCAAGACGCTCACCATTCTCGTTCGTGATCGGAATAGCGGCGTTTCTCTTGGCGGGGCGAGCGAAGTGCGGAGAGGGGTTTGCAACCTGTTTCAACTGTGCCGCTTGTTGTTGTGGTGTCCCTTGTGGAACCGGGGCTGGTGGCTGGCCAGCACCTGAACCAGGTCGTTGCTCCGCAATCTGAGAATTGCTGCGGGACATTGGCTGCGGGAGAGGAGCACTGAATTGCGGGATGAAGGCAGGTTGCTGGAATTGGGCTATTGGAGAACCTGCGACGTGGTGCATGTTGGGATATGCGGGATATCCCATCTGGCCCATCTGGGGAGGCATTTGGGTTCTGGGGTCATACTGATAGTATGGGTTCTGCTTTACACTCGTCAGTAACCGATCGAAATTTCCACTCTCGGGCGATAAATCCAAATGACCAAGTTCGCAGGGTCTTGGAGGGAAAACAGAAAACGGTTGAGGAGCCATCGGTAGACTATGCGTCGGTGAGTCGTCCAACGGCTCAGCATTGACTTGTCCGGAAGGACCTGCCTCTTCGAATCCATAGCATTGGAGAGACTCAGAACGCCCACTGAAGCGCCTTGGCCTCTGAGAGAAATTATGGTCATATCCGAAGGGCTCTTGTCGACGGTGGTGATTCGAGAACTTCTCGCCGTCACGATGGAAACCCCTCTTCCTCATTTTAGGTGGTGCACGATCGAAGCCATGCGGGACAGAAGAGAAAGGGAATGGTTGATAATGTACCTGTTGGTTGGGGCCCACGGGGGGTGCGGAATAGTAGAAGGGCGGCATGCCGCCAGCTCCAGATTGCGGAATAGCTGAAGCCATAGCCGGGCTTCGGTTGGCTTGATTTGGGTAATGGTGCGGTGGACGATTATTACCTGAGAAGTTGCCGGTCATGTTGCCTCGTGGCTGGTTACCTTGCTGACCCCGGTAACTATTTGCTGGCGGGTAGCCCACCGACTGGTTATGGTTGAAGCCGCCACCGTACGATCGGTTAGAGCGGTTGTTGGCGGAAAAGTTCCCACGATTTGGTCCTCCCGTTGCCGGGCCGTTGTGGTTGCTGATGTCACTAACGTTCGACTCGCGTCGGATATGTGTGGGATGCGGAGGGCCGAGAGCAGAAGGTTCGTGTGAGGCCGCTGAAGGATTTCTCATGTGAGAACGATCGCCGTCGAAGCTGCCAAAGTTCACCGTGGCGCCGGCGGGAGGGACACCTGATGGAGGTCTGCCACCGCTAGCTGAGGGTATCGGGATCGGCGAGGGCGAATGGCGAGGCTCGGTCACGCTACGGCCGCCTGCGCTGGGGATGGGGATAGGTGCGGACGGCGGCTGGGGAGTGCTATGAGACGTCGCAGGCGACTCCTGGTAGCCGAACTGAATGGGCGGCTTGCCGGCAGAAGAGCCGCTATTTCCGGCGTAACTGTTGGGCCCGTTGGCACTCATGGTGACTGAGCTCTTGCGGGTGTGCTCAGCTTGGCCGTTGGCGGAAAGACTGCCCTGGACAGTGCCGTTTGCAACGGCGGGCGCGGTCGGCACTCCGGCTGGGATGGCGGGCATCACGTTGGGACGACCGTTCACTGGCGATACGTCAGACGGCTTTGCATGACTCGGGGCCTGCTTAGTTGTACCAGCGGCTACGACGGGCTGGTTCGACGCAGTGGCAGCAGGCGTAGATGACGGCTTCTTCGCCGCACCGGCTGCAGAGGCGTAAGACGGAGCAGCGGGAGCCACGGTGCTGCTGGGCGCAATGTTTGCGGAGTGTTGACTAGCCTTAGAAGTCATAAGTAACGATGCGTTGTTCGTTTGTGCAGGGACAATGCGGGATAAGTTCTTCCTAGTGCCGGAGACAAGAATGGAAGCAACCAGGTTGTAAGATAATCACGCGCCGACAAGTCGAATATCAAATCCGAGAAGACAGGGAAACGAAGGGTCGAATTAGAGGGTGCGCAAATTAAATTAAGTTACTGGTGCAAGTCGTATTGTCCGAGCAAGAGACGGCCACGGTAAGGAGTCGGACCCAGACGACGGTGGCGGGAAAAGAAGCGACAGGCACGACAGGGAGAGTGCTCGTCGTTAGAAATGAAAGACTAGACACGGCTGTAGTACCGAGTACGGTTACCACTGCTGACAATGCTGGTAGGTTCCAAGCGCGGAAAAAGAGGAAGGGAGAGATGACGAAGACAGGGGATACGGCAACGCGTGCGCAGAGGCGGACGTTGTCGGGTCGGTCGCTGGCTCGATCGTGTCTCAAAGCCTGAGTGGAGATGTGTATCCTCTGTAAGCAAATACAGAGATATACAGAGAAGACTAACCTTGAAGAATGAAATTAATCAAGGTGACGATGTGGGAGAAACAGCCACCAGAAAAAAAATCCTCTCGGGTTGCTGTGCAAATGATCAGAGGTGATCGGATTTGTGTGGGTGTGGAAAAGGTGGGAGGTAAAATTAAGAGCTGGAAGAAATTTCAATACTTAGGTACTATGTAGATATTTTTTTACCCTGTTTGTAGAAGGGGAAGAATGGGGGGTTGAGGTACTGAATACTGCGGCTTGCATTGCTGGCTCACCCAACATGTAAGTACCACTATCAGTGTACAACAATGAGGTGCCCCAGGGCCCTACAGCAGTACTGCAGATGGTAATGGAACCCACCAACACCAACTGAATGAGGTCGGATTCATTGTACGTGCACCGTGTGCAATCCGCTATAGTACTGTTCATATAATTGGAGTAGGTTAGGTAAATGAGCAGTTACAACCAAACGCAGTGTACTGAGAATGAGCAAATGTTGATTGCATTCAACGTTGTTTACAGTCCATATTGCAAAAATAGCAGGATATCCCCAACACCAACAAACAACAAGTGTTTATCTACACAATAGAGACTGTAATGTATATGCCGTAATAATATAATAATGCTGCTCATAGTAACAAGGAAGCTACTAGCCATTGTAAAGAGAGATTACCTACATGTGTCTCGTGAATTACTACACTAACCTTAGTAGGAAGTACATACATACCTTGTTTGCATCGAACTTGACCTCTTAACCTCTAACCTACCTACATAAGGTAAGTGCTATATGTCAGTACTTACATGTCTCATGTACGGCCCTTGCAAGGAACAGGCGTGACCGGTATGTACATATATTGGGGCTATGGGTGTAAGCTGTGTACTACTGCTGTCTACCTGTACGTCTCTTCTTTATTCCCAAGACACTTCCAATTTGACACACAATGGACATCAGCCGGCAAACCTTTCATTTTTGACAGTGGCAGTACAACTTTGTGGAATATATCACACATGCACCCTCTATCTAATAGTGGGAGCACATTTCAATATATCTCAGCGTAGATGCGTCTGCGCTTTCCTGCACTACGTGTGTTCAAACTTCAAACCTTATTGTTGTCATAACCTAGGTAATAAGTACCTAACCTAACTGGTGTTGGACAGCTTTCTACAGTACTTAGGTTACAAACATGGGGTACAGCCCATTCCGCCCGCCTGTCAGAGAAGAATGTGAATCAATGCACCGAAGGCACCTTTGTACTGTGCCAGAGTCAGAAATGCTAACCATACTGCTGTAGGTCAATAATGCCATCTCTATGACCATACCTCCAGTACAATGCGGAGGTAGTTGCCCCACTTAAACTGCCCTTACACAGCAACTTCTTTCCTCTGCCCTGACGTTCCTGGTGACGTTTCTCGGACAAGAAAATAATTACCAAGTATGGAGGTAGTAGGTAATCAGTACCACAATCGACACTGACGTACACCTAAGCCCCGACTGTCCTGCAGATGCTTCCTTGGTTGTCCCTTGCTATTGTCACTCTGCATACTGCTGTACAGCAGTTTACAAATAGCAACAAGATTTGGCATTGGGTGGGTGAAACTCGGTGCCGTACAGGCAATGTGTCCACTGTCCGCTGTCCACTATCAAGCACAAACAGAATGAATACAAACCAAACAAGGTGATAAAAAGCGCCACACAACCACACCCACACATCTTGATTGCATACTAAGTAACCATGGCCAGTGAGATCTGTTTCTCTTAACCTAGGAATCATCTATCAGGAACTTATTCATTATCTAGGAGTAAAGAGGGCGATGAGGGGGTGAAGGTCCCGCACACGGGCATGTACGTATTTTGGGCCCTGCACGCTATCAAGTCCGTAGAGTTTGAATCATGAAGATGTCACAGTTGTTTACTCAGCTACCTAAGGTTAGGATAACATTACGCCAACACGGTGGCGTTAACACACATTCGCATTCGATCTCAACCTCCGTTACCCAAAACGTGTATTCAACAGAATCAGGTCCGCTGTTCACAAGGCGGCTTCTATATTCTCACCGGTGGCTCGGTTCTATTTATGGTAAAGGAAGGCACCAGAGTTGTAGACTCGTAACTCTCTCCCTGGTAGATGAAGGATGGGCAGATGAACCTTATATGGTAAAATCCCAAAAATGGCATATTGATTACTTGAAGTTTGGCTGATGAGATGACTCATAACCTTGGCTCGGTCAGCTCATACAAGTACTTCCCTGTTCCTTACCACTCGCCACCATCCCTTCTCTATTCCCGACATGCCTCGATTCCGGGCAGATTCCGGGCTCTCAACATTCCTCACCTAGGGACAAGAATCCGACGCACCAGTTGATTAGTGAGTATCTACGTAGAGACCAACCAGCGCACACATCGATCCATCTCTAACCCGGAATCTGAGAGTCTGCTATCTAATCCAATCATGGTAATGATTAGGTAGGTATCTTGTTATATTAACATACCACCAAAGGCAAGTACGTAGAGAAATGGATTGCGTGTAAAAGGGTAAATTTCATCCCCAACAGAACGGCTCACCAGCTGAATCTAGAGACACTGAACTACTAGGTTAAAGAGAAACACAAGCAACCAGGGAACCCCTACAGATAGTGACGTAGATGTGAAGCAAGATTATAAATCACTGACTTCGATGGACAAGTAGACTAGCTGCTGGGTGGGATCGAGCAACAGTTCTCTATCCTCTTCCCTCCCCCATGGGCCCATGGACTGCAAAGTAGATGATGACCGACTCTGTTGGCAAAGGCAGGTGGGTTGGCCAACTATAATTCCAACGCAAGAAGTATGCATTTATCCGTTGTTGTTGAGTACGTAGGTATTCAGGAAGAAGTAAACTACCTATGTAAGTATCTGGGGACACAGAATCCAGCTTTTCACGAGCCCCCTGTTCCGTCACATCTTTATTTCTACCCTCGACAGGCAATTGTGAGGAATACCACCACGTGACTTCTTTTTACATCATGTACTTCCACAATGCCAGTACCTCCCAACCACCCCGAGCGACTGTGCTCCCTACCGGACAGCCACCCACTATCGGATGTTATAATGCCGTGAAATAGAATCAGGGGATCCTCTTCTATTACTCATCAGGTTCACGCATCACATCTTCCCGATCCTCATCTTCTTCACTGGCAGCTCCGGCAAATTGTGCCTCATCCTCCTCGCCAATAGGCTGCAGCTTCCCATCGCCAACCTCCACGTCGTCCGGCAGGCCTTGTTCCGCACGTAGCTGTTTGATCCTCGATACCGTCATTTCGTAAACAAACTGGCCAAGATGCTCTACGCCTTCCATAACGGCCTCATTTGGCGCCCCTGTTCCTTCTTCTTCCGCCACCACACGGTTGGATGGCCACATCTCGCCAGTCGACAAGACAAGTTTATCCGGGCGACGGAGGAGAATTTCAAATGCGGACCGAAGCTCGTAGCAAGTCTCAAAAACTTCACGCCGGCCGAGAATATATAAGCCAAGACGGGCACGGGAGAGCGCTACCGTGAGACGCCGGATATCTCGAAGGTAGCCTACCCTCGACGTGCGTGTGAGGGAGAGGATGATGTCTACATATAATCAGCACATCGCGCTCGAACTCACATGCATTACAAACAACAAATGTTGGACTTACAGTCGTTTTGTTCACCTTGATACTTGTCCACTGTCGTGACAATCTTGGGCATGCCGAAGATGTTCTCATTGGCGCAACGCACGTTCAAGACATCCTTAATCAGTGCCCTCTGGCCAGCATATGGCGTCAATATGCTGATCTTCGATGCGGGATAACCCAGCAGCCGCATATATTGGTATATAGCTACCGCATACTCGGCCTCGCCGAGATTCTGAATGAAGTGAGGTGTGGGCTCAAGCTCACCATGACCTTTATAGTCAGGCACGTTGATGAACTGATAATCGTACTTGAACCCGGCGTTGGCGGTCTGGAATTCCCTCAGGCTTTCGACGTGCGGCAGATTCCCAAGACTCGGGTATCGCCATTGGTATAGTGTCGCGATCGATGGTCTTGCACGGCCCTGTTGGTCAAGCGTGATGACCGGTATTCCCAGGCGAACTAATCGAGAGAATAGCGACTGTTCGAGGTTCGCATAATGCCTGAAAGCAAGGCTCTGGATGACAGGCGAGTTTTGATAATGGTCGCCGCAGAGAACGACTCGTTGAAGCGCCATCTGCCCGTCCTTGGGCTTTTGCATAGCCAAAGGAATGAAATTCTCGACCTCGGTGATCTGTGCAGCTTCCTCCATGACTACATTGTCATAATGGAATCCCAGAGACGCTATCTCGGTCCGTCGCATAGCCGCGTGCGTGGACGTCATGGCGATGATGCGGGCCTCGTTGGTGAGGAGGTAATTGGCCTTATCGCGGTCGCGCCGTAATATTTCAAAAGGCTGCACATCCCGTAACTCGGAAAACATCTTTGATATATGACAGTAACAGCCTTCAGCCACCTCAATGACTGCCGCGCGATCATCTTCGCTCGGAAAGAGAGGCTGGGGCGCATCGGAGAAGAAGTTGTGAAACGGGAACCCCTGTATTATCTGCGCAGCTGACGAGCTCTCGTCGTTGGCGATCTCGGTGAACTTCTTCCACGCGGGCTGCACATACACCGAGTTGAAGTAGCCAGCAGTCTCTGCCGAGTTGCCATGGGCGCCAGGAGCGCCCATACTGGCGGCTAGGCGATTCACCTCGAGCAGATATCGGTCCCTGATCTCGAGGAAAGACTCGACCCGCCCGTGTTTACTAAAGTTGCCCTCCGTTTCCAGCTCTTCTTCGCCATGGCCAAGCCGTAACAAATGCCGCTCGTCGATGTCTAAAGCGACGATCTTGGCGAAGAGTTGGTTTAGAGCTTGGTTAGAATGGGCAATCAGAAGAGTCCGCTGCTCGGGAAAGTTGTGGTAGATATTGTTGATAATCTGCGTCGCAACGTCCGTCTTTCCTGTTCCCGGTGGCCCGACGATTACAGTCAGCCCCGGCTGAGTTCCCGACATGATGGCCTCGACTTGTGCCGCAGTAAAACGGACTGTGTTCAGTTTCGGTGCATCGACCGGGTAAGGTCCCATGTTCGGAGGCTTATATGTCGACACCTTGTAAGTTTCTATTTCAGCAAGCATGGCCGGTTCTGTATCCCGCCGTCTCTTCTTGGAAGCTTTCGTAATCATCTCTGTAGGCGGCTTGTCTACCGACTCCAAGACGTAAGGCGGACCGAAACTACTAGAGACTTCAAAGCCCGGCTCGACAATCTTGCCCGGAAGACTCTCGACAAGATGCTGCCAATCCAAAAACGTGTCTCTGAAATCAATCTTGCCGACCCTGTTGGGCAGATGCTT
Source organism: Xylariaceae sp. FL0594 (assembly GCA_022385605.1). NCBI lineage: Eukaryota > Fungi > Ascomycota > Sordariomycetes > Xylariales > Xylariaceae > Xylariaceae sp. FL0594. Next base: position 53,478 of record MU280816.1, read on the forward strand.
GTACGTGGCACCGGCAGGGTCGCCATAACCGAGAAAGTTCTCATGCAGCCATGAAGCCAAGGGGACCTCGGAAAGTGTTAGTGTGCGGATGGATTCTAGCACCGACTTGAAGTTGTTCTCTCTCCCACTACGGCGAATGATCAAGTTGATGCGGTCGTAAACGTCCGGCTTGCCCCTCGAGACTCGTTCCATGTCCGCCTTGTACGTTTTGGCGTCAAGCCGCAGCTCCATCTTCCGAGTAGGTGACCTAGTATGTCCGCCGAAGTAGGACGTTGGGTCCCTTACTGACCTTCCCTTGTCGTCCAATATCTGAGCGACTTCGGCCGTGCGAACAGTAACGAGGCCGAGTCTCTCCGCCTCCGATATACTGTTGCTGTTTCCGTTTGCTATCGCACTCTGTCTGCTAACATCTACCGCAACAAGGAAGACAACATCGTCAGGTCGCAGAGAGTCCCATTCCCGCCTGACGCGGTCACCCAGCCGTCGAAAGTCGAGCGAGACTTCCGCTCGAACGACCGAAGGCTTATCGTCTCCCACAAGGGGTGGCACAACCTCTAATATGGAAGGCCGTGAGATGGGACAGGCCATTCGTGACGACCCCAAAAAGCCGGTTTCTCCCGAGCGCCGAAGCTCAGGTTTGAGACGACGTATTACATCGCTGATGTCTTTCCGTATCCCGTAGAACGACTCGCATCGGTAAAGAACTAGCGATCGCCACAGGAAGTCACCTACAGAAATATACTGAAGCCTCAGCTTTGGTAATGCAAGTGGCCGGGAGCCGTCATAGTGGTCTGTCCTCAGAAGGCTTTGATCAAACAGACTTTCCTCAGTAGGGAGGATGTTCAAATCACGGGCCACCTCCTGAAAAGTCTTGCGCTTCTCGAATGTCGAGAGGAGCACCTCCATGAGGAAGGGCCTATTGATTACTACCTTAACCGAGTCGGGATAAGCGGTCCGTAGCTGGAGGAGGGATGCAAGCTTCGCGAGCTCGTCGTCTGTCAGGGGCTCGAGAAGTGCTTCCAGCTCGCTTCTCCTGTCTATCGACGCATAATTTGAAAGGGCCAGGACGGTGAGCTTGTCCTTGAAGTGGCGTAAGGCAACTCGTTGTAGTTTTCCAAGTTCTGCACAGTGCCTCTCATACGCCTCGGATCGGCTATGCTGCGCCCCGGTCTGGTCGTCTATCGAGAAATGTATGTAATGACTTAGAAGTGCGGTCTCGTCACGGAGCAGCTCGTTATCTTCGTCGCTGAACATGGGAGACAGACGCAAAGCGGGCAAGATATGCAGATCTTGAAGGAGAGTGTTGACGTAACGGCGTGTTGGGAGCTGGCTCAGTAGGTCGCTAATGAACTCAACAAAACGCTCGCAATATAGGGCATGCTCTCGTGTCCTGTTCTCGTCATGTAATAGCCGAATGAAATCTAAAGTGAGCGTATAGAGCCAAGCTCTCTCGAAACGTAGACGGGCTTTCGTAGCATCGTCGGCCGAGTCGTATCGTTTCCCTGCAGCTTTCCACGACTTCCTCACTTGCGCTGCCTGCGCCAGTTTGGCCTCTCGCTTGGCATCGGACGAGAGGTTATGCCATATGGCGATCGAGACGAGCGGTGCACACTCCTTTCTCACGCTGGTCCAGTCGAGGCTCTGGAAGGCGAATATAATGAAATTCAGTAGATGTGTTCGGATGGTCAAGGACAGAGTGTGGTCAAGACTCATGGACAGGACACGGGTGAACAAGCTCGAGAACTCGGCCGGCCGATCGTCGAATATGCCCCAGGTCTCTAGTCGTTCTCTGGCCTTGACGTTGGTTATCAATGCGATTAGGAGCACATGGAAGTTGGATGAGTCGTCAGAGTATCCCGGCCAAAGATAACTTGCGGCTCGTCAGTTCTACCCGTCGCGCGTGAGAGTGTCGATAGCACATACCTCTCCAAAGTCTGTAGGCCCTCAAGAACTAATAACGACTTGTACGGGAAGGAGTCTTTTTCCAGCACATCCCAAATATCCTTTTTAAGGACCTCATTCTTGACCTTGACCCGGGCAGTTCTCCTGGACGCCTTAAGCCAATGCTCCTTTGCCAGCTGGGCGAATTCGGACTCGCCCTCAAGGTCGGCAACGGTTGGTCTAGCCGGAGCTTTGTCGCGGACCTCAGCCTTGGCACCGCTCTTCAGACGTTTCGCGGTCGGCATTATCGTCACCCTGTCCACGGCAAAGTCGATCGGTATTCAGTTGGGGGCAGTTCGATTGCGATCGAGAGGGTCCTAGCTCACTGCTGCAGGCACCGCGTGAGACAATTGGGGCTGGCGACCAATACAGGTCCCCGGAACGTCATAAACAAAAGTGAATCCGAGTCACGTAATACATGTAGATTTTGTGGCGTAACATCAAAGCGGCTGGCTGGCTGGCTGGCCGTGCTGTTCAGCCTTGTCGCGTGCAGCTGTACAGTAGTAACTGGTCGCGCTAAGGCATGACAGTACCTACCTAATTGGTAAGTACCTGTACGGAATAGGTTTAGAACACTGGTTTTACTCATTAGTAGTATAGTACAGAAACTAGAGGTTGCATAAGGTAAGAGCTCCATATATCGCAGGTTCTTAACCTTAAGTAGTTAATAGTATGCGTCAAATGTGCCAGGGATAGCAGTCTAGTATTGTCGACCTCTGATGCTGCACTGCAAGTCTGCAGAACCATTGTGCTATTGTGCTGCTGATGTACCTATTGAAGAGCAACCCAAAGATACTACCAAAGAAACAGACTTCAACTACCTACCTCCTACTTCCTACAGCCAAGCTCCTGGTGATTTGAACAGGAGCCGCGCAAGATTCAGCAACTTCGAAACCCAGTACGGAGCGACATTACTGTCGGAACCCAGAAAGACATGTCTATCCTTACATCTATTGCTACACCTATATGAAGTCTGCGCCGGCCTTCCTTCTGCGTAGCAAACTGTCCACCCAAGTCCGTTTCGGCATACTACGACAAAGAAGCGGGATAAAGTGACCTCCAAAGTACAACCGTCACGATGCCCGCCAGAACACCCTCCGAAGACGACGTACCTCAGGTGGCGGCTGTGAGCACGCTCCTCGAGGATGCGTTGGTACACGCGCAGTCGATCAAGCCTGCCTCAACGATCGAACCGCCTCTCACCAAATCTCACTTCAACGAGTTTATCCATCGCCTATCCAGCATTAGCCCTACCGGTGGAGCGGATACTACGCGGAAGATTCGGGACTCGGATAAGGTCAGGTTGTACGCCGCTGTTGAGACCGCTGCTCGCCGGATCTTCAGTTCCACGATCGTGAGTCGCGGCCGTACTCAACCTTCTAACTAGGCGTACACCTAACGAACCGACTTTGTAGGCGAGCACGTCTATCGACGCACCCGAATTTGTCCGAGTCTGGAATCTTTTCGACTTTCTCTCGGTTTTGTCGGACAATGAACGATGCGACCCCGCCCTTCTGTTCTGGCTGGTGGAAGAGCTTCTTGACAGCCAGACAGTCGACGGTTGCCGCAAGGTCTTTGATTTTCTCGAGTCGAGACGAGAACGAATTACGGCGAAAAACCTGAAGCAAAAGTCACTCGTCATTCTAAGGTCCTGCAATGACTTACTCCGCCGCCTCTCCCGTGCCGAAGATGCTGCTTTCTGTGGCCGCGTGTACATCTTCATGTTTCAGAGCCTGCCCCCGGGAGACAGGAGCTCCGTCAACCTGCGAGGTGAATACCACGTGGAAAATGTCACTACCTTTGAAGACCTGGCCGCCTCGGATAGAATGGACGTCGATACCGAGGCTGACGATTCGAAGACCGAAAAGGCGACAGCTAAGAGTACTTCCTTCGATTCTAAGAGCAAAACCGGTCCGGGAAAACGTCTAGACACAGACGCACTATATTCGATTTTCTGGTCTCTGCAGCACTTTTTTAGTCAGCCCACCACTCTTTTCGACGCGGCCGAGCTTGCGAGGTTTAAGACTGGTGTGGAAGCTACTATGGATGCCTTCGAGAAAGTTGAGAAGGTCCAGAAAGCCCCAAGAGGGTCTGAAGACCACAAAACGCTCTCTCAGAAAAGAAAGGCAGCGGGCACGAACGAAGATTTACGCAGCTCCAATAACAACCATAAGTATCTCACTAGTAGAGAGCTATTCGAGTTAGAGGTACAGTTCAATGTTTTAAAACTCGTACTGGGTCGAGGGCTGACCTCTTCCCTCGCCAGATTAGTGACCTTTATTTCCGACGTCACATTCTCATTCAGACTTTTATAATTCTAGATTTTCTGTTGTCTCTCACCCCGCAGGCAAGGGCAAAGATTGCGAACGTTCAGCAGAATCGTTCCGTTGTGTATGCCGACAAGAGTCTGTCCGAGGAAGACGTAAGTACTACAGCATCATATTTCTTCCATATCAGCTAACGGTGTCGCACTAGGAAAAATGGTCGAGGGCGACTAAGGAACGCATAACGAACTATATTCATGCCGATCCAGATGGCTTCTTCTTCCTGCGCGCAGTCGAAAGTGTCATATCTAGGGATAAGGGTTGGGTCCGATGGAAAGTCGAGAACTGCCCCCCTATTGAAAGACCGCCGGTCTCTCCCGCAGAATTCAATGAAGCGAAAGCCAACGCGAAGCGCCTTGCCACGAGCAGAAGGCCCAAGACAGGCATGAGCTCGCTGTCCCTGGGCTTCATGGACGAGAAGGATAGCACGCAGGCTTTGGAAGCGCTGAAGAACCCCGCCAAGTGGAAGCTCCCCGATCTTGATCAGTTCAAGGCTAAGCTCGCTGCCAACGAACTGGATCTCGACTTTGCAAAAGACGAAAAAGAAAAGAGGCAACTCCTGGAGTCCAAGGCTAGTCTAGCATGGAGGTCGTTAAGGATTGCACGGCGCACGAAGCTCCCTGCGTTCGATAAAATAGATGATTGGAAGAACGTCGACGCGATTTTCGAAGAGATCAAGGCCGAGGAAGGTGCCGCAGAGACGGCGAAGGGACGGCGTCCAGAGAACGGAAAGCCAATAATCATAACGGGACCGGTTGGTGTCGGTAAATCGACGCTCGTGTCCATGCTCCTGGCCAGGCAAGAGGGCGTGTTCGGCCAAATCATACGACATACAACCCGCAGTCCGCGGGAGGGCGAAGTCGATGGTCGGGACTTCCACTTTGTCGATGCTAAAGCTTTCAATACCATGAGGGACGGTGACTATCTTATCGAGTACAGCACCTCGGACGGAGCCGAGTACGGTACGAGCAGGTCGCTTGTCACCGCGCTGGAAGAGTCCAACAAGATAGCTATTATCTCACTCGCTCCTGAGGTAGGCCAACACCTCCGCTGCATTTTCCTCTTTGTCTGCTAGAAATTATGGAGCTAACTCCTTTTCTTACAGTCTGCTCAAATGGCCAAGGAGTATGGATTCTCTGCACGGACCGTCTTCATATCCCCGCCGGATATGGTGGAGCTAGAGGCTCGTTTAAAAAAGAACGGATCCCTCTCCGACGAAGAACTGCAGCAGAAGCTCAAGGATGCGCATAAGTACATTGAGCAATCCACTGCCTCCAGCGATCTGTACGACCAGGTAATAACCGGCGACAACTTAGAAGCTACGTACAAGGCGCTGGAGGAATTCGTGTACCAAGTCGCTGTGATGAACGGTGTTCGCAAGGAGGAGGCGACAGATGGCGATAGTGAAATGAAGGACTAGCTAGAAGAGGCCTTTCCTATCTAGTTTACTCTCATGCCTGTATTACTAGTTTCTCGGATTGACTGTGGGACCAAGGCACTACGCCAGAAAAGATTGCACGTGGTGTATTCACGGCATATCCAAGGCACTCGGGCGTCTATTTCTTTTGGGGAAAGATATATGGTTCGAAGACAAGACATGAAAAATCTTCCCTTGGAGAGCCCCAGTAATGGCAAGGGGAAGAATGGACAAGAAATAGACACTTAAATGGAAATGATTGGAAAACAGAGAAGAATAATGGATCGCATTTGTGTTCTGATATCAATATGCAAGTTTTGCGTAAACAATGTTGTTGGGCAAGGGAAAAGTGATACATATATTTCCTGTCTGTACCTAATATATCACCACATGCCATGGGTATCTGCTCTATGGGTTGTTTCCCCCCAAGGCATTATCTGCCATCCTGACTTATTTGATTAGGCTTCACTATCTGTATATTACTTTCTGTACTTAGGTGGGCATAGTTGGATTCACATGTATTTGCATGAGGCTTGGGAAGTATGTGGTGATGCTACCTAATAGGTATATGAGTTTACGCACCAAAGTAGGTACCTGAGTAGGTATGTTGCTGAAAGCACTTGGGTTACTTGAGATGTAGTAGGCATTCTTAGAGCGCTAGGTTAAAGTATTTGCCTTTTTATCTTAAGCATGTACCCGTTCTCCCTTTTACTAGTGAGTTCATTGAGAGGAGGAACGGAGCAATCTCGTCGACCTATTGCTACCTACTACCTAAGTAAAGGTACAAGCAGGTAGGTCAACAGTTTGGTTGTAGGGAGGGGATAATATAGGAAAATGCACGTGCAGGAAAAGGTTCATGAAAAAAAAAGGATGAGAGAAGATAATGGATGGAAGACAAGGGCGTTGGGGGAAGGTGACACCAGGAGAAAAGGGGTAAAAGGAGAAGGCAGCATGTAGTTCAAGTCACGTTAGAGGTAAGTACTACTGTAAGTAACCAATTCAGTTCCAGATTCAGTAAAATTCGAACAGAAAGAGGTACATAGATAACCAAGCGAGTGTAACCTCAACTCAAACTGGATCACGTACACTCCAGGGGAATGACATCTCCGGTGCACATGGACATTAGGTACTTGCTGCTAGGTACTATGTAAGCAACACGGATCATAAAGCATGTCACATAACGTTTTCACCATCAGATCTCACAAGTAGGTCAAGTTATGTGTGTGGTGTGCAGTGACAATGTTGCATCACAACTTATAAAAGCACGCTGAACTGACTGACCAACTCATTGGCTCCTTCCTTTCGCTTTCCCTTTCGCTCTTGCTGTTGTTGTTGCTGCATGGTATCCATAAAGACGAACCACAACCCCACCCCCGATCTCTAATTCAGATCAAACCCCAGACAGATCCGAACGGCCCCCCGAAGAAAAAAAAAGAAAAAAGATCAACCACAATACACCACATCTTCAAAGATGGGTTCCCCACACCCAGAATATAGCCAGCAATTCCTCCGTGCATACATGATATCCATTGTGCTGGCTTATATTCGTATCCTCCACCTTCCTTCGATGTGTAATGGCCTCGTGAGGCCCGGTCGTATGTCGTGCGACCCATTTCTTCGAGGTCTTCCTTACTCGAAGAATGGCAGGATCTCAGGATCGAGCCAGGCTTCTTGCTCAGCTTGTCGTCGTTGGACTGCGAGTTCCGCCTCGGCTTTGCGTTGGGCCTCGCGGGGATCTCGGTAGGGAGCGGGTTGTTCGGCGAAGAAGTCCAGTATCTCGTTCGCCGACTCATCTTCCCAATCGAGGGCCCATCTGCAGCAGAGAGCCATCCGGCTGCGGGTGCTGCTGGTCAGCAACATGCAAATCCTTTCCGCATTCGAGACTGGCATGACAGATGCAAACCACCAGGGGAGGAGGTCCACATTCTCCGGACACTGGCCGAAGTGCGCAAGCACGCACTCATCAAACCAGTCGCCTCCTCGGGTTTGCATATACCTGACGAAGGCGATGCAGAACTCGAGCATGTCGCTGGTGGGAACTGTGTCGATGTCTGAGGCCGAGATGATGGGGGAACGGGGGATATCTGGTAAGAGGGCACCGGCACCCTCCGAGGCGAGCACCGATGCCCTCCGGGCGACTGCGACAGCCTCGAGCTCTCCTTCGCATTCTCGGTCGACATCTGTGATTTCTTCGACGTCCGCGACCTTGTATCCGTCCACCTCACCTACCCGCCTGATGCAGAACCGGCCAGTAGTTATGCTTCGCACGAAGAGGCTCCCATCTGCGTAGTCTTCTTCGACGTGGGTAATCCGCCGGAATACACCGAACTCCTTGTAAGGCGAGCCGCCCCACTCGGCTGTCGGATTCATGAGCAACGTGCCGAAGATCCCCTCGCCATACTCTAAGCAGCGTCTGATCAGGAGTCTATGGTGAGGACTGGACACATGGGTGGTATGTTCCACGTTTGGCAATGGAAACGTGAGGTCAAGGACCAAGACGGGGGTGCCAAAGCCTCCGAAGGCCATCTGCTCCAGTCGATACTCTTCGGAGCGGCGGGACAACTCATCTGGCCAGAGCCGGCGCATCACCTGGGCGAGCGGCTTGTTCACCGGCGTGGCGAAAGGAGTGGTCGTGAATGTTGGAACGACCAGTTGTCTGCACGTGGGGCAAGCGTTCCCGTGGTCGAGGACCTGGTGCAGACATGCCCGGCAGAAGGTGTGGCCACACGACGTCGTGACTGGATCCAGGAGCATGGAATAGCAGACCATGCAGTCTAGCTCGGGTCTGATGGCCTCCTTCAGTTCTTCGATGAGCGAGCCGATATGGGCGTCTATCGCCCGCAGGGCAGCCGTAAGCTCCAGCTCGTGATACCATCCGCAATCCGACACCTCCTCAATTCTGTCCTCGAACTCATGGATGGAGTCTGTGATCTTGTTCAACGTCACATCGTGGCTGGGGCGGACAACGGCCTGCTGGTCACGGTCCTGGCAATCTCGCTTCGGGCAAGAAAACGGGCGGGATCGGCCTCGCGGTCCATCGGGGGGAAAGCAAGACGAGCAAACGCTATGCCCACATGGCAACGTGATGGGGCGCTGGAGGGTGTCGTAGGGGCACTTGGGGCACTGAAAGATCCGGGTTATGCTGACGTAATCAACCTTTTCCCTCTTGTTGTCGGACGAGAACGACTCTCCGCGATGAGCAGGATCCATGACGACGGAATGTGGTTATCTGCGTGTTGATCGAAACTTTTGAGTGAGAGTGGTGACGGCGAAGGTATCGATGAGAGACAATACCTGGTATCGATGCTAGCAAAAGTACTGATGATAGCGATGGTATCAACGATAGCGATCGTATGGGGAGATAGCGATGGTTCCGACTATAACAATGGTAGTGATTATGTAGGAAGAATGTCGATGTTGAACCGAAGTGGCAGCTGTTCCTGAGAGCGAGAGCAAGCAGAGATTGGATCAGCAGTGGTGAATGGTTATTATGAATACAAAGATTACTGTGAGGGAGAGCAATCAGAAATTGGATCAACAGCGGTGAATGGCTATTGTGAACACTGAAGATGAATATTACTTTGTGAGAGAGAGCAATCAGAAAGTGGACCAGCAGTGGTGAATGGTTATTGTGAAGAAGAAGGTTGCTTGAGGGGGAGCAAGCAGAAGAGCAGCAGTAGTAAATGGGGACTACAATGGGAGACACGGCCGCCACTGAGGACACATAGAGCACATGGAGAACATGGAGGAAAAAAAGAGTGAACAATGACGAACACAATCGCCGGAATACCAGGGTCCTCCCATGTACGGTGTTTTGGACCGTGCAGGAGAGACGGCATCTCGAAGCGTCTTTCTCTCGTCATTGTCCATTCAGGCAATCGTCACTTGGGAATTTTTTCTTTCTTTTGCTCGAGGGTGTACGTCTTCCCATTTCACATTGTTTGGTCATGTCGGAGAGAATACGGTTCCGAGCCCAGAAGCGTGCGTGCTTTCGTTTCACATCATCAGCCCACATGGGCAAAACGTATTCATACATAGCACCGGTACCGAAGGCGGTGTGTGTGTTGATTGGACGTTCGACACTTTGTCAGCGGCTGTGAGTCCGGCGAAAGGTAACCTAGAAATCAACAAGTCGTCACTCTTGGGACTTTGAACGAAGCTTATACGAACTGACCTCGATTAGCCTCGGGTTTTTACAAGCAGTACAACACGAGAGCCTCAAGACGTACGATGACTGCGCGTCCAGAGGCACTTCGGCCGCCCCCCCCCCCCAACAGATCAGGGGTTTTGCGGCATCATTCCTGTCAACCTTGCCGTAACTTACTACTCGATTACGAAGATGAGAAAAAAGGCTCGCATGGCCTTTTTTGCTATGGTTCCTGCATATCCCAGGACTTTGGCTATGTCCCTGCATACCCGGGATCTTCCGCTATGTTCCTGCATACCCCAGACTTCAAGGTGTGGACAGCAGTGCAAATCGACTACAACGTAACGCCGACACCACGTTTTGCATCCGTGGTACCTGCGTAGGGCAAATAAATATGTTAAAATGACATGCCCTCGGAGGATTTACGTCTGCAGAGCACCGATCGCTACAAATCTAATTTACATGCATACTAAACTCACTTGAGATGGAACGCAATAGAGCTGTATAGAGAAGAGACAACCTGAAACGCCCCATATGATAATAATGACGGGCAAACCGGCACATCACAGTGTCTATTTATAGTAAGGTTAGATAGTGAACGCCGGTGGTGTGGTGCATAACGCCGTCATCCCGTGGACTCATATGTAGGTCATGGCTATGTCACGCTCTAATCTTCTCAAACCCACGGGGCCGGAACTGTGACATCTTCTTTTTCCTTCTCTACAGTAGTCTGTAGATAGAGATCTAGTTTCTTGCCACGTCGCCATACCCTCCCCCTACCATAGGGGGGCGATATGGCATTAGCAATGTTAAACGGATAAATCAAACCAGTCGGTATTGAGATAACAAGGGCATAAGATATATCGAGCTTCCTCATATCTTTTTAAGCCCGTCAAAGATATCTCTCATCTAAGTAAGGTTAAACCTGTACGCAAAACAACCTTCAACCAACTCGTTGCTATGTGATGTGCAATAAAAACGGCTCTGAGCCCCTATCTCGTGGTCTCGCTCGTGTACACATAACGTACTGTTACGTTTGTCCTGCTCTAGCTCTACCTCCAGTGTAGGTACTGTATGAAATCTTCTCTTTTTTCCCCCCTCTCTCGCCTCTCCTCTCGTGTCGACAACCTGGTTATCACGGAACATCCCTAACATGTGTGCCTACTTAGGTTACGTGTGTACTGTACTTGGGTGACTGTAAAAGAGTCATAAACTTAAAAATCATTCAATCACTTTAAACCCTTGTTCACCAAAAACAAAAAAAAAGCACTCTACGCGTCCTTTTTTGCCCCTCAACGCTATTCCCTAACTTAGCTTTTTTTCTTTTTCTTTTTAAACTGTGACACTGCCAGCAATATACTTACTCCCCTGCTATCGCATATGACCAGATACTGAGCTCTAAATGACGTGTAGAAAACAATCCACCACCAGCCACGGGCCCGGCCACGGGTTCTTGATGAAAATAGACACGGTGCACCGACAGCGATAAGGAGATAGATTATAGGAGACGTTTCAAACCCCAAGCGTCACTTGCAAGTCATGGCAGCCAGCCAGTACTAGACAGAAAGTTTCTCGAAAGGACACATATATACGTACTCGACAGATAGAGAGGAGCATCATCCTCACATTTTTCATCAGGAAATATACAGTTAACATACAGTAAAAACAACGCTTGAAACATGTATGTGGCCGCAGCGTGGTATCAAGATAATGGGCTTTTGTCCAGTCCAGCCTCTGTTTCCAGAACTCATATACCCATAAGCCCCCTTGCCTGCCGAATTCCCAATCATCAGTCTCCATCCCAAAGTAACGAAATGACTCGTTTGTCTCCTAATCCATAATCCGCTCGAGAGAAAGGGCACCCGCTGAAATCGAAATCATGTGGAGGAAATCATTTGTAAATAAGCACTGATGAGATGTTGCAGAGGGGGGGGGGGGGGCTGTGTTTTCCTGTCACTTCGTTGCCGCTGATATCCGCTCTCATCTCCCACAGTCCGCTGTGTCATAGCCTCCGGGCATTCGGTTTGTTCATCGCCAGCCACCGGCCGACGTTGCCGATCACAACACAACAGCAGAACAGGACGTTCAGCCTCCAGATACCCGTAGCAACTGTTTGTGGACTTGCAAGGCCGCCAAGAAACATCGATCGGCCGTCAGAGAAGGTAACCGAGCTGTTACCGTGAGCCGCGCTTGCGCCGTACAGTCCAGTATCGGACGATGACGATGAGAGGACGGCTGGTACCGGCACCATCGCCGGCTGGATGCCTGCAAAGACCGCGGAACCTGCGATCCCAACCGCTGAGGAGACAAAGAATCCCGACATTGATCGATCGATCAGGTACCAGAGAGCCGGGTTTACGAGGGCAAGGGACATGGCCACTTGGAAAGTGGAGTCCCATGGAAGCTTCCTCTGCGCAAACATCACGGTCAGCATCTCGAAGCCACGAGAATGGGGTGACGTAGGTAGAAACTCACTATAGCATACGCAATCCCAATGAAAATACCGATGCCACGCACAACCAGTGACCAGTCCGTGTAGCGTTGCGTGTCCTTGTCAGCCAAATTGTCTACATCCCCGGGGTGGCCGTCGCTCGTCTGCTCGGGGGTTTTCTCGCAGTAACCGTCGAACCAGGGCAGTAAAGAACCTAATATGAGGCCCGCAGCGCCCCAAAAGGCCAGGTATTCCCACTCCAATGCTGACAATCTGAGTATGCGATTATCGGCTGTCGACTGACTCGATCGTACCGATGCCACCCCGATGCCATACACTATACCAAGGGTCGACAGCAGCAAGGCCCTGAGACCACCGTAGAAGACCGTGGATCTGAATGGTGATGGGCTTGCATGGGCTGGCGTCGTGACCGATGAACGTCTCCGGGGAATAAATCCACTCTGTCTGTCCATAGCGCGGAGGGCTTTGCCGGAATTCATCGTCTCGATTGCTGGGGTCTCTGCACCTGCCCCCCAAGGAGTTCCTAGCGCATTGGTACTGGCATCGAGCCTATCGCTGTCGACATGTGCCGAGTTGTAGATACCTAGCAAGGCCGGCGCTGTGAGGTCCTTGACTGACTGCGCACGGCTGATGCTGTTGTTGGAATCATCCGAACGCGTCAAGTTTCGCCGGTCCAAAAGCCTCAGATTTAGCCACTCCATTTTGACCGACGAGTTCAAGTCGGGCGTGTGGGGTAAAAAAGCCTTGTCTGCAGACGACGGCGTTGCCTCTTGGGCTGCAAGGTTGACCTTTTGGGGCCGTACTGGGACGGGCCGCAAGAGAGGTGGCGAGCCAGAAATATCAGTCATTTTCACGAATGAAGTTCAAAGCCCTTTCCTGAGAGAGTCGATAGTCTATAGCAAGCGAAGTTGTTCTGCAGGAGCGTGGGTATGGGACGGCCCTTGGGATATGGTAGATGCCGTATACGTTGGAACTTGGTGGGGTGTTTGAAGCTTCGTGTGCCAAGTTGGATAAAGTAGATAGAAATATAGCGGCAGGATTGGAATCTGGTATTTGATTCGATGGCAAGTTTCTGTCTCGACTCGAGATATCAAGACGGGTTGAATGAGGTGAGATGAAGCAGGTGGCTTTGTTTATATACCTGTAACCTTAGGCTGTACGGCATGCAGCAGTATTTGGTACAGAATGTTCCTATTCCTATTCCAGAATGACTCGTGTGGAATCGTGGAGCAAGAATGTCAAACACAATTTGGCCGAATTACCGACAGGCAGCCAAATCTGATCCCGATACTGGAAGGAGCAAATATATTTTGATGCCACGCTTATGTTGTAGATAATGTTATGTACCCGTTCTTGCCATATGTTTATGCAGGAAGCAAGCCGGATGTGGATAATAACGGCTGGCGGGGTCACCGGTGGGCACGGCGGCGCGAATGTCGATCAGTTGTCAGACTGTAACCTAGAAGGCAAAAAGGTTGAGTATCCCGTAACCTTAGTAGACTAGGTTAGGTGGTGGGTGATGACGGGAAGCTAACGAAAGGTGCCGGCGGTCGAGTCGCGGTCACTTTTCAAACACAATAGTTAACCAAAGCCTAACCTAATATTACGGAAAGAACAGAGAGGTGAAAGGAAGAAGACTGGCAACAGGTTGATTACCCCAGGGAGCAGCTCGACATACTTGTATTGTTCCAGGGGTAAATGGAGGATTTGGAGGTCAAGGTACGGTCTGGACTCTGGACACATGTCTTGTGGTTGGCACTGTCGCCGGTCTCCGCATCTCGTCTGGCTAAAGGTACCATCTGCAACAATGTAACCAACCTTACAACATCAAACATGTAAGAATGAGACTCGACTTGCAGCTTGCACGCCAGCACCTCCCACATGCAAAGTACCGGTTAAGTATTATTATCGCACAAGGAATTAAAAGTAGAATGCAATGTTACTACTAGCAGGTACTACAAATACTACCAACTCCGTGTTGTAGGTGAAGACACATGAGGATGGATTTGACGCCATGCTCAGTACATGTGCCAATGTACTGCTGTACCTCTGCCAATGTATTAATCACAACCCGTGACACGAAGTTTTGAGATCTCAACACTCCTAGCGCTTAGGTACAAGTCAAATGAGAAATGTACTTGCCCATCCTGAAAACAGAGAGGCAATTTGTACCTACTAACACAGTCCTGCTGTAGCAATTGATCTCATTTGCAGTTATAACATAATGGAAAGCAGTCGCAATACCAACTTGCAGAAGTACATAACGTAGAGAGATAGGTACTGTAAATGTAAAACCTTACTTTGTCTTCTGACCGTCATCAGTTGAGAAGGTAAGAAGAGTAAAGTACCTTGGTTTATGCCCTGGGCTTATTCGAGTCCACCCGATGAAATAATGAAATATTTGCATACACAGCTTTCTAACCTAAGCATTTACCTACCTCCTACAGCTTTACAAGCTCGTGTATACCGCTTGAATTAATAATACAATCTTTCCAGTGGGTTTTGCTGACAAGAACCGTAAGTTTTGAGAGGCAGAAAAACCTTGTTGGACATGTCCAGTGACGTCGACGCTCCGTTTTTCCTGTTACCTGCCCACGAACTTAGACACGAAACATACATGTCCTTACCTACCTACCTTCATATGTACCTACCTAACCAACTGACAGACAGGTCTTGTCCCTCTACCTCCCCGCTCGCCCAATCCGTCGAAGGTGCGCTTGGTCAAGAGGTGGAGAATCCCTGTCAGCCCGAGGCGTGGAAGATGCATTTGCACAATTTACATACATGCCTAGACTACTTTGCAGAGGCTGTGTCGTACAGCAGCAACTGCTGTACACGTACGAGAAATTGTTAAAATCATGTGGTTTAGAGAAAGGGAGCCAGGGGAGAGGGCGCGTTCTAGACAAGTCCGGGCGTTCAGCCCAGTTCTCATACACTCCTCCCTGTATCTCTCTTGATAGGTCTCCCTTCTGTGTACAAATGTAGGACAATATGCCGCCCAACCTAGGCATGTCAATACGATACCCCTACCTACTTAGAGACGTTGGGCTTCTGCGAGAGCCGGGATGCAAGTTTAGCTTTTGATCTTGTGTTAGGAAGGGAAGGGTCAGCTGCCAGTCTTTCCTCTTGCTTATCCATCGGAGAGCCCCAAGCGGCCTCGGTGCCGATCTGCTATTACCCCACACGGCAACGCAGTCTAGCAACCCTCTTTAACCTAACCTTAACTCCTTGACAGCAATGACAGGCTGACAGGATGTATCTGCGTACACTGAAAACAAGACGAGAGACAAGTTTCTTGCGACCAACCACCTGTACTCGCTTCGTGAGATCGTGGGGTAAAGATCATTAACCTACAGCAGTACTGCATTGCATGTAAGAGCAACTCCAACTCCAAAGGTTAGGTACAAAGTTCAATTTTTGATCAACGAGAGACCTAAGGTTAATAAGGGTTAACCTACCTCCTCTACCCGCCCGACATCCCCACCGCCAGCGTAGCATCAAAGTGGCTCTCAAAAATACCCGACCTGAACCTACCCACTCTTCAACAAACAGAATTATTAATTCATACGTATGAACAAGACAATGTCGGCATTTGGGGTGGCGCACACCTACCTGTCTGGGGAGCATGTCGTAATGCGCTTCAATGTTCTATGCCTGTTACAGATAACGTGGAAAGTCGAGGTGAGGCAGAATTTTTTCAAGAGTCCCGTAGCAACGTCGTGTGCCGAGCGAAATGGAAGCAAAATAAAATCTTCAGTGACGTACACTCACATACAAACATAAGAGTTGTACAGATTGTAGAAGGACCACTCTGTATGCTTGAGGGTCCAACAAAGAGCAGCTTGCAAAGTAATCATCTCGTGTACATGAGTTTATATTGCTCTATTTCAAAGTTGTCCTCTGTGTACAGTTGTATGTAATGCCCATAAAGCCAAAGCGAGCCAAGACCGTTAGAGGTAGGAGAGACAAGTGCCTACATGTACATCAGGCAACATAAAGATGGTATGGCCGCAATGAATCGAACCTTGAACAAAGGCAATGTCTTCTTCGAGGATTACCAGTCTTTGTCTCGAGGTCCAAACAAGGCGCGTTTAGAATCTCAACTTGTCTCGACTTTGGTCAAATGGAACAAAAGGTTGTTGTGCCAGTCCCTAGATTAGGCACTACTAGACATTGGCGGACTCGAAGCAACTCACGTAGACACATGGGAGACATGAAGAAGCCAATAGAGTATTATTAGGGAAACTGAGCCCTTCTAATTCTCATTCTCATTCTATTCCTCATCCTCATCCTCATCCTCTTCATCGTCCTCGCTATCATTCTCATCCTCGTCCTCGTGAAACTCATCATCACTATCTTCCACTCCTTCGGGCCGGGGTATCATTGTAAAAGCGTTCATGCAAGTGATTCGGTTTTGCGTCTCATAGGTGCCCAGGAGCTTCCCGATCTGCTTAGCGGCCTTCTCCCTCATCGCGCCCGTCAGATCCTCCGTGTTCAGTCTGAACAGCCTGACTTTGCCGTCACTACCGCCTGCGGATATGTAAAGAACATCCCCTTCGTCGCCGGAGACCCTACAGACTGAGAAGTCTTTTATGCGACCAGAGATGCCTGCCTCTTTGCCTCCCAGCTGCGCAACGAGCTTGGCGACCGGCAACTTCTCAGTCTTTTTGTCCGTCCCTGACTCCGTTGTTGACAAGTCGTCGGTTTTCGTAGAGAAGAACAGGATCCTGCCGTCTTCTGTCGACACCGCCAGAAGCGAGGACTCCGCCGTACTTTCAACTGGAACGTAGCAGAGCTGGTGCACTTTCCTCCTTGGCTCCGGCATAACCCGACACTTGGGCGTGCTGTCCATTCGGAACACTATCACATCACGGTCGAAGCCTACGCAGAACTCGTCGCCTTCTTCTGTCGTACCCCAAACTACCTTCCTGCCCTCTCCCGGCGAGTGTTTGCTTTCGCCGGCTTCCTGTAATATCTCGCGGCTGAAGTTCAAGACGCCAGCCTTCTTGGCCGTCATCAGGTTCCAAAGACGCATGCTCCTCTCTCCCTTGCTGACGCTGATCATCAGCTTCATGCTGGGATGAACAGCAAAATCGTTGACGCCAGCCGGTGTCCCGTCTAACGCCGCCGTGTCGCCGCTCGGTCGTCCCTGTGGCTTGGGCTTGGGAACCTTGATGCTCGACAAGAGAGACCAGTCTCTTGTGCGTGTAACTGCGATGGTGGAGTCTTCGGAAGCGGATATGAGTTTGGACTTGGTCGGGAAAGAGAGGGCGGTGACGGTGGAGGAATGATGGAGCAACGTGCCGAGCTCCCGGTTCTTGGAGTTCTCCTGGATCTTTCGGGGCGCGATTGTAGATAGCACGTCTTTATCCTTGGCCTTCGGCGGGTGGGCGGACAAGTGATAGACGTTGATCCTCTCGTCACTGCTCCCGGAGGCCAGCATGACCTTTTGAAGCTTCCCCGGCTCGGGTGCCGATGGTGGTGATATCGCTAAACATCTTATTGCAGAGCCATGGGCATTGAAGAGAAAGGTGTCGGCGAATTCGACCTTGTCGTCAGGTGAGATCGTCGCTGTAAAGCCGTGGAGAACGCGATCATAGGAGCCTGTTATAATCTGAAGAGTGACTGGCGAGGAGATTGGTCGACTACTGGAGGGTTTAGCTTTCTTAGAGGGCTGGACTTGAGGCGTAAGCGCACTGTTTGAGCCAGCAGTTCTCTTGCGTTTGGCCATTTTGGAACTATGAAATGTCTCTAACTACCGAGCGACGCGAACAAGGTTGTCGCAAGAGATGGCTATCGAGTGTCCGATGGCCGAGCTGGGGGAGTGGGAGGAAAAATTAAATTGGGGCTACCTAACACTACTGTATCGATACGACCTACTAACTGTACGGGCACTGTGTCAGTAACTCGCTGTGTTATCGTTTGGATCAAACTGCCTTGAGAGTCTTCACTAGACTATTGAGGATTACATTTTATGTACTTGCGCTCTACCGCGAATTGCCTACACGTTGTGGACAGTGTTGATTAATCTAAGACAGAACCGCTCGCCTCCCATGGAAACCAGCGCGATATCCCGACGCTTGACGCCATACTCCCATAACATGCTACACGTAAGAGCTAATAATCGGCATCGTGAAAGGGTTTGAATTGTGTATAAAGCACCCGCGCAGACTTTTCAGGCATGGCATCATTTCGGCATAGAAGGAGTAGGTGTGGCGCTTCCACTCGAGTTTCGTTGGTGTTGAGCGGCTTGGTGTCTATCTTGCATATGCTGTGCAGGCGACAGCTGGGGCACCTGCGGCGCCTGCGCAGATAGTTGGGCCTGGGGCTGAGGCGTTGGCTGCGGCGTTGGCTGCGGTGATTGCTGAGACTGAGCTCGAGCCTGGGCCTGGGCCTGGGCCTGAGCCTGAGCAGCAGCTTGGGCAGCCTGGGCAGCCTGCTGCTGCTGCTGGGCGCGGAGCAGTTGAGCGTATTGATGAGGACCATTAGCTGCAGCTGCTTGCCCTGCATTGCCGGCTGCAGCATGAATCGCCGATTGGGAAACATTAGAGCTAAGCCTGTTCTGCAACATGACTTTCGCCAGCTCTCTCACCTTTTCCTGTGGAGTATCAGGATTTGCATGGCGAATGTATGTCTCCACTTGTTGAAGCTGAGACAAGTAGGTTTGATGATGCTGTGGAGGCATAATGACGTTGGGCCGAGGTGACCCGGATTGTCCAGTTGTCATATTGAACCCAGCTGCAACTTGAGGTGTTGACAAGCCGGAGCCATTCGCAGCATTGAACGAAGCTATCATGTTTTGTACTTGAGCATTATTGAGGTAGTTTTTTTGGTTCAAACCGTTGAGTGCCGCGGCTCTCATGGCCTGAGGTGAGTTTTGTATAGGTGTAGAAACCTGCTGCTGCTGCTGCTGTGACTGTTGTGATGGTGGTAGTGGTAATGGTTGTTGTTGTTGTTGCTGCTGCTGCTGTTGTTGTTGCTGCTGTGGCTGTTGCTGTTGCTGTTGTGCCATAGGCTGTTGCTGGTGCGGTTGTTGGTGAGGCTGCTGCTGTTGTTGCTGCTGCTGCTGCTGAGCTAAGGGATGGTGCTGGTGCTGTGGTTGTTGTTGAGTATGTGGTTGAGCCTGAGATTGCTGGCCTTGATGCTGCTGCTGCTGCTGTCTCATCTGCACCGACTGACGCTGTTGTTCGGAGATGCGACGGGCTTGCAGTAATAAATGCATATTGTGGGCATTCGGGGGCATAGACATCTGTGCTTGTCCGTTGACCACCGGCATTTGTATCTGAGGTGAGCCATTCATTTGCAGGGGTGGTACGAGACCCCCAGTCACATGACCTGTGTGGTCGCCTGCATTGGGCGTGGAAGGCATCGGCATAGCTATACGCACACGAGCTTGCCCGTTCACGGCCGCGAGGTTGGGGTTAGCGACTCGAGCCATTGCGGCGGCATGGGGATGCGAGGCTGCCATTTGAGGAGTGCCCGGCGGAAGTTGTCCCGCATGGGGAACCGCTGCCGCCGCCGCCGCCGCCGTGGCTGCAGCCATTTGGGCATGCTGGTTCTGTTGGACTCTTTGGATCGCGGCCTGTGACTGCATGTTAGCTTTATTCGGAGCAGCATTGGTGCCAGCCCGTACTCTGCGCTGTGCCTCATGGCGCTGTTGTTGGGCCATTCTTTCTGCCAATCTCTCGGCCATGGCCTGGTCCCGCTCATAACGCATGATGCTATATTCTCTGGGCGTTTTAGTGATCACTTTGGGCTGAACAACTTCAACAGTCTTCCTAGCGGCAGCTAACTGAGCGGTCTGTTGTTGTTTTTGGGCTGCCGTTTCGCGCTTCTTGGCCAGCTTTCTCATCGCGTCGATCATCGTCATGTGCTTCTGATTGCGTCGGCGCTCTACCTTCACCGGCAAGGAGACGCGGCGCCGGGGAAGCGGTGTGGTAGGGGCGGCTGGAGCCACTGGCTGTGGAGTTTGTCCCTGCGCCTGTGCCTGTTGCTGCTGTGCCTGTTGCTGCTGTACTTGCTGTTGTTGCTGTGCTTGTTGCTGAGCTGCCGCGAGGTTCTGTTGGCGTATAGTATACTGCGCCTGCTCGATTCTGTTCTGCCATAATTTGAAGTATTGTGTCTTCTGCATATCGTGTGGAAGACCCTCGAGCATGACCCACCGCTCAAAGCATTCCCACGGTGTACGTCGTTCCGCGCCCGAGGCGAACATGGACTTGCTCGACAGCATGCTGAAGATTAGGTTCCAGTTATACGAGTACTCGCGCACTAAGCCTTTAAGCTCATCGTCCTCCGCCTGCGTCCACTGGGAGGCGCTTCGTGACTCATAAAATGCCTGGAACGGCATGTTGTCGCTGGGCGGGCGGAACTGGTGTCCGGCATGAAGGCGGTCTTTGATAGTCTTGTTTTCCGGGCGGAAGAGAGCGACGTCAGGGTTCTGAGGTGGCAGCTGAGGAGGCTTGGTCCCGTCGTAACCGAATATCACTTCTTCATCGTCATCATCTTCCTGCACATGCTGATACCGGCTCCTCTTCTTTGGGGGTTCACTCGCTGTCAACTCCATCCGACCTTCGACAAACCGGCTGAGAGGGAGAGCCGGACGCCTCCAGGAGGCGTCCGGGTCGTATTCCGGCGCTGCTAAATCGAACTTTGGAACTTTCAAGGGCGTCCCAAACATTGGGAGCTCCTCCAATAACCTGTCTGTCGCTGGAGACGGCTGCAAGGCAAACACTACGTCATCATCGTGGAGAGCAAATATGGCTGAGGGTGTCACAGTGTCAGGAAGGCCGTCATCTATCTCATCTTCCGGCTCCGTCGGAGAGCTAGCACCCCCCGAGAGGACGAGGTCTGGGGTCAGACCATTCTCTAAAACGTGGGAGGCTTCCGCATTCGCCATCAACATGTCTTCGGTGTCGGCCGGCACTAGAGGGGGTATGCATGCATTCACTTGTAGGGCTTTCCGCTCTTCTTTCGAAGCGGCTACCCACTCGGCACAGTCGTAGGCCATATTGCGCGCGGCTGCCATCTTCCACTTCCGTTCCTGGCGGAAATCAGTCCGCATCCACTTCATTTCCTGCAAGAGAATATCCCAGTGGCATGGTTGCCTGACAGGTTCCGGGCATCGCTTGGGCTGACGGAGGGACCATTTCTCATGGTGTTGGAGATGGTAAACCCGCCGCAGAATGCGACAAGCCTGGTTGTCGAACACTTGAGTGTAGGTATCTGGAGTAGAGACGGTCTTGTGAGCTTGATGCAACAACTGATCTAGCGGCTTCATCCATTTAGAGCTTTGCGCGAACCCATTTACAAACAACGTGATGTAGTAATCGTCCATCAGCTGTTGCTCTTCGGGTTTGGGCTTAGTTGACACCAAGGACTGAGATGCTTTGGAGCCGCAAGACGATGGTTTCCCAAATACCACAGTAGGGAGTTTTCTCCCGTCTCTGGCCAGCCCTTTCTCGCTGGGATCTCGCGATCTCGCTTTGGAAGATTGAGATAGTGGTGTTATGGGCATCAAGGCAGTGGGCTGGGTCTCTTTGGCCGATTGGGATTCCAAGGCTGAAGGATAACGCTCTCCCAAGATCTCCGCCACCGGCTTCTGGCGTGCAACGTCGGTCCGTTTGCCGAGAATGTCTCGTTCCTGTTGTCGGAGATTGAGCGTAGTAGGCGGGGATGCTGCGGCTTTGACATCGCTTGGTTGCGGCCCACTTGGAGCGTTGCTTCCATGATTCCCGGGACCAGGCTGCGGGGCATTGCTCCAGGCTTCGCGTCCTGCAATCCCGCTCGTTCTTGCCTTTTCAACGTTGGCCGACGTGTTGTGCAACTTCGATTCACTCTCGAGAGTCGGTGATGCGTGAGCCGCCACATCTACAGAGGGGGCGTGCGATGGAGCGATTGGTGTGGATACCACACCATTGGTAAGGGACACGACAGGCGGGTTTGAGGCCTTGCCAGCCGCAGCTTGGGCCGAATCCTGCTCTAACTGAGCTTCTACTTGCTTCCTGATGCTCTGCGACGTCGTAGCCGGGGTGGGGGGCGAACCCAACTGCGTCAGCGGATGGTCCGTTTGCGATACAGGGGTCCTAATCCCATCCGCACCCTCCTCCGTCTTCTGAACACTAGGCTGTATCTTGCTGCCAAGGCTTGCATCGCATGAGGGACTGTTTCTGATCGGCGCTTCGACATTCGGGGGCGTCGCCACTATTCGGGATATCGATGCAGACGGTGATGGAGCACTGATAGCACGCCTTGAGGGCGGAATGGATTCAGAGCCGGGTATACTGGAAGTCGTACCACGGACTGTTGGTGAATCGATTTGTACAGGCGTAGTACTGGCGGGCCTCGTTGATCGACCTATGGTCTGGTTCGGCTTCGGTTCTTTGTTGATATTTCCTTGCGATGGCTCCTGCAACAAACTACGTGATCCTATCTGCGAAGTTATGCCATCAATCTCGGGCGGTAAAGTAACGCGCTGCGATGGTGCATCCTGTAAAGACGGGAAGACTGCGTGTGCTGGTTGTTCTGCTCCTTGTGGTTTTTCTTCAAATGCGGATGTTTCCACCGAAACCGACGGAGGGCCTGGGCTTGCCAGAGCAGTGCCAGCGGCGGCGGTGGCGTTCGAGATTATAGTTGGCTGCTTTCCAGGTTGCGCAGGAGGGCCAACTTGAGCAACGGAGCCTTGTCGCGTAATAGTAACGCTGGTGGCAGGGGGGGACTGTCCATTATTCCTCGGTTCCGGAGCAATTTGCTTTGCAACAGCTGGGGCATTTCCGGTTGGAGCGGCTTTCGGTGTCTGTGGTAGAGGCGGCGACCAGGCTAGGCGAACTGACGGTCGCGAAGGGATGCTCTGTTCATTCAGCGTGCGTCCTCTTTGAGCAGTATTAGCACTTATAAGACGGATAGAAACGCCGAAGCAGGCAAACACGCGGTTGGCAATGACAAAAGGCGTCGGCGACCGGGGAAGAGCACATACTGTAAGATATCAGATCCATCGAGAAACTGTTTCTCGGCTGGCGTGGGCTCGTACGCGTCCAAGTTATTGAAGCTCCGCCTAGGAAGGCTATCGGGGTTAATGGAGACCTCGTAGAGCACGCACAGCTTCCGCTTCAGCGACCGTGCAATTGCACTAAATCATGTCAGCACGTCAAATTTGACATCGTTGGAATCGGCAGGAAAAGCGCTATCGTATAAAATATATCTTACCTGCATTCTGCCCGCTTTGAATGCAGAAGCCTTGTGCGGTCGGCGGGCACGACCTCAGTCATAGCCTCAACAGAAACATCAGATTTGCATCAAAGTCCGACACGACCCTAAGCTTAATGGGGCAGAGCGAGATGGAAATCCAACTTTTTTTGATGAAAAAGCACGTTGTGGTTGTGTTTTGATTGAAAACGAAATGCAACTATTGGGACTTGATGTGGTGATTGAATTTTTCGTAGATGCGATTCACTGCGGAGTCGGTCAATACAGGCGGGAATCAGGCTGTTTGTCCTCTGTGTCAACTTGCAGAATGGCCTAAAGACAACCATAAATGAGATATTCAGTACATCAGGATGCCCATTCTTCCTCCCACCTGTAGGAGGTAGATAGTGGTGCCCTAGGTAGATAGGTACTTACATAAGGCTCTAACCTCCATGGGGGTACCGCCTGGCTCGCCTGCGATGATTGTCCCCGCACCTTGCAGTTACAAAAGGGGCGACTTCCTCCAATGTTCCTTATGTAGGATGTAGATAAAACCTACCAAAAAGAATTGTGCATAGCCCACTTTTACACCAAAACTCATAGTTTTCAAGCAGCAATAACTATGCAGAATTAACAGAAAAAAATCAGAAAAATATTCAATTGATATAGAATAAGCACTTATACATTATATATTAAGTTCTTTTCGAATAACGTAGTATTAACAGAATAAAATAGGTTTATAACAGAGGGAAATAGAAAAAACGCCAAGGCCTTCGATATAAGGGTAAAAATGTATGTATAATTGCATATTTTTACGCTCTTGGCATAGAATTCCATTTCTATTTTACTACAATGTACACCACTTTGCCAATTCTACTTCGACTATACTGAAAATTATATATAATATATAGTTTGCAATTCTCTATTAGTACTGATCTTTTCAATTTTTTCTATGCCCTATTAAGTACTGTAATGACTGCTTGAAAACTATAAGTTTTGGTGTAAAAGTGGGCCATGCACAATTCTTTTTGGTCGGTGATTTTACTTACTTGAGTGAGAGTGAATTGGGCCAATAAAACCCACGGACATTTCTAGCTTGGACCGTCAAGGTATCGTAGTATTACCCGAATTGAAAAAGCCTTCCAAGTTCCAAGGAAGTTGTCTTTGACGGTCTGCTTGGTTTTGCAGAGACCACTCTCATAACTCAATAGGTATCATCATTTGGTAACCTATGTTACTATGTAGGCTCTGAATGCTTCCGGCATGTTGTCTTGCGATCAGGTATCCTTTTGGGCTTTGGTTTAACAGATGACTCTGGTAAACTGCTATCCATGTTTCTTGGGTTTGACTTGGCATCTTTTCAAAGGGCAGATTCTGAGATCAAGAGTTCTGAGTGGCTTTGCATTGTAGTCAAAGGTGAGGTTGGATATGTAGTTACAGTAGGGTTGTGTATGCTTCCACACACAGGCAGGGCCCCTTAACCGGCAGATAGTCTCGGATGCCTTTTCTTTTTTCGACGAAGGGCTTGCCTACTGTCAGGTTCCAGGGCTTGCATATTACAAAGTTATTCTCCGTCACAGAGTCCCCGTCGACGTCCGTTCCACATCGGCAACCTTCCGATTTGCAGCTTATTCCCCAATCGGAATATAGAGCACCCGACGTATCATCTCTCTGTATATTCAGAGGGGCAGAGCGGCTTGGCCGCGTACGTAGAGATCGCCTTGGAATCTGGTTGCCTGTGCACCCCCGGCGATACCGACGCGATCCGGCTGTTGGGTAGGATGCCGCTTGCTCAGAATATTGTGAAGAATGGCTGACGTCCAGGTTAGATCCCACAAGCCGGAAATGACAAGGGACCGGCTTTGCCAACACCATTTTACCTTCCGGGGCTTGACCGACACTACAGCCCTTGTGACAAAGGCGCCATGAGCAAGTTGAAATGAGCACTAGACATTAGATAGTAGTAGGTGCTGTGCATACTCGAGATATATCTCGCATTAATGCCCTTCTTGTGCAGCAGCTGAAGTTCCGCATTGGGTTGTGACCCGGGGTAGTTGTGAACGCCCATACCAAATGGGTGTTCAACGCGGTCTGAGCTCGCGTTACTATTGATTCTAGAAGCACCTTTTTAACTAGGATGTGATTAGTGCCAGGTTAGCGAAGTCAGTTTGTGACTAGGTCGCCGCTCTCAGCAGCTTCAACGGTGCCCAGACCCCTATTATCTTCCTATTATCTTCTTGCCAGGGGAAGAAGACACCGATGGCTGGAGTAGACGATGTTACGGGGACACCGAGAATATTATTGCAGTACGCCGAATCTCAATGGACCAATGTTAGGACTTGTGCCTACTCGATTAACTGGTCATCTCGGATTTATAAATGAGATGGCTAACGTTGCGCGTTATCAATGCCTGGTCGTGGTGATCTATTCCACACCCTCTTGAAGGCCGCCTTCGTAGGATATACTTGTAAGATACCTATTCAGCACCATGGCTGGCATTGTCAATCACTTCCGCTCGCAGGGAATCGAAGCGCATGATGTGGGCGACACGGAGTACGAGCGTTCTGTGGCAACCGCAAACCTCCTTTTTCGCTATTCTAGACCCGCCTGTGTTGTCAAGCCCAGCACGGCATCGCACGTTCAGGCCATCATCGCCTATGCCAAGTCGCAACACATCTCAGTCACAATCAAGAATGGCGGTCATTCCTACGCCGGGTTCTCCACTACCGACAACGGCATTCTCTTGGACCTCGGCAACATGAAGAGGGTCGTGCTTGATATGGATTCGAAACTCGTCACCTTGCAGGGCGGTGCGCTGTGGGGTAACGCATACAAGGCACTGGTCAATGGCCGGCACGATGGCTTCATGATCAATGGCGGGAGGTGTCCTACAGTCGGAGTGAGCGGCTTCACTCTGGGAGGAGGTCTCGGTCCATTCACTAGGAGCCTCGGCCTCGGCTGTGACACGTTAAAGGAAGCCACCATCGTCACGGCAGACAGGGGAATCGTGACTGTCAGAGATAGTGATGACCCGAGCTCTGATAATGGGAGACTCTTCTGGGCACTTTGCGGTGCCGGTGGCGGCAATTTCGGTGTCGTGGTGGAGATGAAAACGAAGGTCATGAAGCTGCAGAACCCAGACGGGGTTGTAGTGGCGGGGAGATATACCTGGTCTCCAAGGGGGGAGGCCCTGAAGCAGTTCGAGACCACGATGAACCGGTTCTATACTGCCAACTGGCCACATCAGCTCACCATTGACACCTCCTGGATATGCGATCTCCGTGACAAGGATGCCGAGGTCGCAGTGCGGTTCATCACCTACTACGATGGCAGCAAAGAAGATTTCGACGACTTGATAGATCGCCATATCGACGAGCCAGAGCTGAAAAAGCAGCTCAAACGACGTTCTTTGCAGGAGAAGACCACTCGTTTTCTCCATGAGACGCTCGTGACTCAGTGGTCAGAAGAAACGATAAAGGCCTTTCCGTCCGAGAGAAGCTTCATGATCTACACATCTTTCGTTTTCAAGAACGACAGTGACCGGATACAGGAGATCACCTCCGCTATCTCGAGGGAGATGGAAGCTTTCCGACGTCTGTACCAAGGGGAAAAAGCCACGCTTCAAGTCACGTGGATTCACTCCGGCGGCAAGGCAAGCGAGAGAGAACGATCTGCTACGGCGTTCTACTGGCGCGAATGCACGTATCACGTGTATATCATGATACAGTGGGAGGAGAAATGGATCGAGCGAGACATGCGAGGTTTCATGCAGACGTTCAAGGAGAAGCTGAGGCCTCACTCGATCATGGGGCAGGGTTCGTTCATCAACTTCCCCGACCAGACGCTGCCACCCACAGCTCACGAGAGAGTGTACTACGGCGACAACCGACGTGAGTTGCGGAAGATCAAGGCGATCTGGGACAAGGACGACTTTTTCAACTGGGCCCAGGGCATTAGGCTTCCCAAGCAAGCGTTTACTGGGCCTGTAGACGTACCAAGCCTCGCCTTTTCCGCACAGGTCACCAACCGCATCGATAGATTTGATAGCGAAATGCTCTCAGGATGGGCGGTTGAGAAGCTCGAGGTGGACGAGCAAGCATTGACAGATATCACTGCGGCGGAACAGTGGGAGAACTATACGCTGCCTACGAGGAAGAGCGAGTTTGTTGGAGGGATCCACGCATTGACCGATCTGGGGTTTTAGATTCTAAAAACATACAGCCGTACAGAAGTACGGTCAGCCAAGCTGCTATCCATATAACAAAATTCGTTGGTTACCTGACTTTTGTACTCAGATGTTCTGTCAGGTATCTCGTACTCAAGCACTGCTGTCTGCGAGTTGCATTTGGTGGAACACGTACGTAACCAGTAGGTTACCTTCATTTGTTACCAACTTACCACAATGTGTGGCAAAGTCGGCAATCAGCCACACCTTTGCAGTGCCACAGTTAAGTATGTAACTTACCTAACCTTATTGACTTCAGGCAGGAACTAACAACAACGAATAACTGATTACCCTTCCACCTCTCCCACCAGCATCGCTTCCAGCATTAGCGCCTTGAAATCTGCTATCTCTTCAACTGCGTGTCATAAACTCCAGCTGTACCCGCCCTGCCACATTCATCTTGAGCCGAGATGTCTACCCCGGACCCGCCGACCCGAGCCTCTCGCATTGCCATCAAATTCGGGGCTTCTTCAGGAGGAACAAAAGCAGCCAGCTCCGGAAGTCGACGCGGGCCCCCCACTTCGGCGCTGGGGAAACGGCAGCGCCCTAACGCCCTCAATGAGGATTCGGACTCTGAAAATGAGGACAATACGATCGCCAAGGACGAGATAGTGTCGACAATAAGTTTCGACCATAAAACGAGCACAGACAATGGCGTCCCTGGGGCAAAGAGGCAAAACAAGGAGTTCGTCATCAACAGCCTTAAGAATCGCGACTGGCGCGTGGATGTGAAAGCCAGGAGGGGGGCCAAGCCTTCCGCATCGCGAACATCACCACTTAAAGATAATGACGCTATGGAAACAACTCCAGCCGACCAGGACACAGATGCCAAATGGGGGTTGAACGTCAAGAAGATATCCACGGAAGAAAGGTCGGTCAGTCCAGAAAACGACAAACTTGGAAACGATGAAGGTGGCGCATTGGTAAAGCCGGCCGCATCCCCGCCATCTCAGGATGTCGACAAAGAAGCCATGGACGCGCTCCTCGGAAAGCGTAAGGCAGGGCCGGACCTTATCATAACCTACCCTGCGCCCAAGGCAAAGACGCAAATCTCTGAGCAAGACGCATATGAGAGGAGTGTACGAGAAGCAGCTGAAGTATCGACTATTGAAGAATATAGCGACATCCCGGAGGGGGAATTCGGCGCTGCGATGCTACGTGGCATGGGCTGGAAAGGCGAAGAACTTGGTTCTAAGCCAAAAGAAGTCAAAAGGAGACCGCACTTGATGGGACTTGGCTCCAAGGAAGACGAGGAGATCAAGAAAGGCGAACTGGCCAAAAAGCACGGCCACCGCGAGAGACGGCCACGGTTGGACGAGTATCGAAGAGACAGAGAAAAGGAAAAGGCTGAGCGCGACGGGCGATACAGAGACAGCTACAAATCCGAGCGTGATCGTGAGCGGCGCGAATACGGCCCAGACTATAGAAGCAAAGACCGTTATCGCGAGGATAACCGCAATAGCCATCGCTCAAGGCGCTAAGCTTGGGAGAATAGCTCTAACACGCGCCCACGACGACTGTACACAGGAGAGATCATCGGACATGTACCGTGACCATAGCCGCAATTTGGCGATGGTTGGTTGTTTGCAATCTTGAACTGCCTGGGCTGTGGAGATATATCCCCCGGAGCATGATTTGAACGCCAGCCATCTCCCAGCATGAGCCGTGTGGCATAGAATGGTTGGCAGGTTCTCTAACGATGGCCGCTCGAAGCTCTACAGAAAGCCTCATATCGTGCATCAACCACCGCCCGCCATACTTGGCTATTATATTCCCTCCAACATCCAGTTCCAAACACTAGTCATACCAATGTCTAGAAGGAAAGTATGTCAGTCGCAGCTGGCCTATCAAGAGAAATTGGCAAAAACACACAACTGCGGCCGCCAGCACCACACTGAATGGCGAGTATGGCACGGCCATGCAGAGGCTGTTTGCAGTGTATCAAGCGTACATTCCCGACGCAATACGTTGGTTCCTTGCTTGGTTCAAGATCGAGTGAAGCATAAGGGCATGATAAATCAGTCATGTCAGGTATTCCGATACTCAAGTCATGAACATCTTAGCGTGTGAGTGGATGCATACTACCTACCTTAAGAATCACCTTCCAGACCATCAACACTTGTCATAGAGCCCATCCTCGGATTCTATGAGGCACGCTCTCGGGGTAAGCACCTTTGTGACCCCTGAAGATGAGAACATACATCGACCTGCCTGCCATCTATCTCCGTGCAGTGAAGTGACAACTTAGCATTCTGGAACAATACAGACGCCCGTGCAATGGCCGATATGACTTAGTTGGTACTTTAGGTATACTGCCACAGGTCAAGGCGGGATTGGAAATCTCCTCATCTCAAAGATGACCCCAAATCGATTAACCAGTTCCTTTTCTTGATCAATGAATAAGTTAAAACAAAAGTTCATCCTATTCTATGCCAGGTGGCCGACACCATAGAAGAGCCTGGATTGCAATGCTATGCAGTGAGAGTGAACAGTTTTCAGATTCGTTATCTGGTGACGTGGTACAAATAAGGAACACGATGTCAGCCCCTACATTAGTACCTAGTATGATGGTAGTAGTACACGGGCGACGGCAGCACCAGGCTGCAATTTGGAACTAGTAGTCTAGGCAACCCTAGAGGCTAGGAGGTAGGTTCTTACCTAACATGTAGTAGCGTGTGGATTATAGCGGGGAGCTTCAAGAGAGCAGCTCCAGTTTCAGGGGCTTGGATCCAGCTTGGTCCCTGTGCTCGAATAGCACTATCGAAGCGGCCAATCACTGCCACCAGCGGTGCAGATGCTAAAAGGACCGAGGATGAAGCGGTCTAGGTGATCCTAAAAACTTCACAGGATATTTGATACTACCAGTATTACTCCCCTCCCCTAGATTAAACCCCTTCCCTTCTCTTCAACACGATTGCGATTCCAGGCCGGCAGCAATTGGCCTTGCAATATCGCCATCATGTCGAAGCCTCATAGTCTGAACGGGAGCGAGTCCGAGTTCGAATTTATCGAAACTCCCAAGGCCCCTACACCTACCTTTGAGAAGTTCGAGGATTGCGGTGTACGAACGACTTCGGTACGTTGGAGCTTGTCTTTCCTTTGTTATGGAGCCATGAAGCCGACTGACCGCGAACCAGTACCCTGCAATCAAGAACGCTCCCCTTCCCGCCGATTCTGCTGGTTCAGATACTTTCTCGAATGGCCTTCTCTTCGCCGTGCTCGGTGGCATCCCGCTATGGTTGTCATGGAAAGTTGGAGGCGGCTTCAAGACTGCCATCTTCTTTGTTATACTCCTCTTCGTCCCCCTTTTGTCCGGCTTCTGGATAGCCGTCTCAGCCCTGAGCCCCAGGAAGAATGAGAAGGCCAAATACCCCGGACGACCGGTTGAGCACTACTTAACTTTCAAGAAGCAATCTGACCAGCTCAAGTACCATGGCAAGAACAAGATCTCCATGGAAACTTTCTATGAGATGTATTTCGACGGAGACGTCGACTTCAACGGCGACGCTCTGGAGGTCCTTGAATACAGACATGACTGGGCAAGCTTCCGTTTCACCATTGGCCTTTGCAAGTACTTCTTGTTCGGCATGATCCCCGAAGTCATTATGCATTCGCGGAGCCAAGGTGAGACCCCGCCTCTCCTCCCACTCGATACTTCAATAGCTAAAAATCATAAAGATGAGGAACAGGTCCGTGACCACTACGACCGCGGCGATGACTTCTATGGCTGGTTCTTGGGACCACGCATGATCTATACCTCTGGTATCATTGGTGATATCAACACCGAGGAGTCTCTCGAGCAACTTCAGGACAACAAACTCGCCATTGTTTGCGAAAAGATCGATCTCAAGCAGGACGAGACGTTGCTGGATATCGGCTGTGGATGGGGTACTCTTGCTCGATTCGCCAGTGTCAACTACGGTGCCCGTACCACTGGTGTCACTCTTGGCCGAAATCAGACTGCTTGGGGTAACAAGGCTCTCCGCGATGTGGGAATTCCCGAGGACCAGAGCAAGATTCTCTGCATGGACTATCGTGATATTCCTGTTCCTGAGGGTGGGTACAAGAAGATCACTTGCCTGGAGATGGCGGAGCACGTGGGTGTGCGCAAGTTGGGCAGCTTCTTCAAACAGGTCCATGACATGCTAGATGACGACGGTGTGTTCTTCCTGCAAATTGCAGGTCTACGCAAATCATGGCAATTCGAGGATCTGATTTGGGGACTGTTCATGAACAAATATATCTTCCCCGGCGCCGATGCCTCCACCCCTGTCGGTTTCGTCATAGATAAGCTTGAGGGCGCGGGCTTTGAGGTCAAGAGTGTCGACACTGTCGGCGTTCACTACTCTGCTACCCTTTGGCGCTGGTATAGGAACTGGATGGCCAACCGTGACAAGGTCGAGGCGAAATATGGCAAGCGCTGGTTCAGGGTACGTAATCTAACGAGCAGCTTGCGTTACCAGTTACACGACAGCGCTAACAACCGCTTAGATTTGGGAATACTTCCTTGCTTCCTCGACTATCATCTCAAGACAAGGCAGCGCTTCCTGCTGGCAGATTACCCTGGTGAAGAACATCAACTCCACACACCGCGTCGAGGGCATCCCAAGCCAATACGGCCTGAGCGGCGCTTTCAGAGCCGCTGAAAAAAGAATTGATTTCAAGGCGTGGGCTGCCAAGAACGCGGACTTGTTCCCGACCTCGGCCGCTCACTAAGTGCTTTGGCTCGTGGTCGACGTATACGAATGCTCTTCATATACATGGCCCTACACTATCATGTGATGGCTGAAGCTTTGCTCTTCTGATTTCGGGACAGGAACACTATGGACCAGAACGAGTAGATGATGGGGAATATACGTGCGGGTCGAGGTGTGATTTGGCACTGACTGCTCTGGGCACATCATCATGGGGCCGGGTAGAGAAAAGGAACTGCTAGAAGCTAGATTAAAATGACCCGTTGGTCATCTGGCTGAGATGAAGAAGCGGAGTTATCTAAACCTATTAATATAGATTACCCTTATCCACCAATGTTCTGTCAACATAGTGTTTATGACTTTGGAAGTTGGTGATCATTTGAGTCTTAAGTATACTGCAGTGGGAAGGGTCGCCATGTATTTACATGTTGACTTGAGGTTTGTTAGATGCGTGTATGACATCTGACAGCCGAGCACTTAACTTCCATTGTAGTTGTTGAAAGACTTGTCGCCGAGGTATAGGTACCTACTTGTAGTCTTGTAGACTTCCGACTTAGCTACCTACCCCTGGTTAAGAGGCGCAAGGGAGGTGGCTTGTTATTCACAGTGAGCGCCCCACTCTTGGTGACATGGGGGAATTGACCATTCATAACAGTCCAACTCCTGGCGGAAGCCAATTAGAGCCAGTTAACCACAGGTTCGTCATTCAACAAGGCGTGCACTCGTCCACCTCGTTCTGGCGTATTATTGTCTCGTCTCATTTACTCCCTTTCTCCTTGTAGATTACACACCGTCCCGAGCTTCAAAAGTTTGACCCTCTCTACACATCGCATTTTTCAGTCTTCTCTTAGGACTTCGCACTAGATGCCTACCTCGTAGGCACCGATACCATGTATTCTAATCCGAATGCCTTTCTTGGGGGCAACAGTAACTTGCGCCCCCAGCAACAACAATATGGCACCCCCTTTGGCCAACAGCCGCCACAACAACCAGGACAGCAACCAGGCGGGTTTGCTCCCCAGCCGACTGGGTATGGTCAGGCTCCTCTAACCCAGCAGTACACTGGCTTCCCGGGAGTTCAGGGAATGCCGCAACAGCAGCAGCAGCAGCAACCATCTCAAGGACTTCAACCTCAGTATACCGGCTTCCCTGGGCAAATGCCACCGCAACAGCAGAGCTTCCAGACCGGGGCTCCGCCTGTCCCACAGATCCCTCAGCAGTTCCAGCAGCAGTATAGCCAGCAGCAGCAACAACAGCCCCAGGGCTCTTTCTTGACGCCGAGCATCCCGCCCCCTTCCGCTTCAGCCGCGCCCACCTCGACTACGACGGCCTCCGCCCCCTCTATAAAACCCCAGCCTACCGGCTTTAGCGCCATGGCTGCGTCTTTCCGTACTGGCGGGAAGTCTCAGGCGCAATCAGCAGCTCAGCAACCCCGAAGAGCCAATAAAATCCCAAACATCAGGCTGTCCTTCATCACGGCACAGGACCAGAACAAGTTCGAGACGCTGTTCAAATCGGCTGTCGGGGATAGTCAGACGACTATGTCTGGCGAAAAGGCTCGTGATCTCCTGCTCAGGTCCAGACTTGACGGAGATGCTCTGTCTCACATTTGGTACGTTCTTATATATACTTAAGTATCCTAAGTTGGGGAACCCAACTCACACTGTATCCAGGACGCTTTCGGATACAACTCGATCAGGCGAGCTCCATTTCCCCGAGTTTGCGCTTGCCATGTATCTTTGTAATTTGAAACTTGTGGGCAAGCCTTTGCCTACCAGTCTTCCCGAGAATATAAAAAACGAGGTTTCGAGCATGGTAGATATCATCAACTTCAGTATTGCTGAAGAGGCCGCTTCTGGAGTGACTCCAAGTGCGACAGAATTTACGAGACAAGACACGGCTACGCCTCCCACGATACTACATCCCCAGCCTCAGCAGTCCAACTCGAGTCTGTTACAAGCTCAGATGACTGGTTATTCTGGACAGCAGGTGGGGATGCAGCCTCAGCAGACCGGCTTCCTTGGGGGGATGGCCAACCCCCAGCCCACCGGATATAGTGGTCCTCGGCCGCCGATGCCGCCGATGCCCACCGGGTTCCCCGGAAGCTTGGCCCCAGCATCTGTGGCACCCCTCAATGCTCAACCAACCGGCCGGCCAGGCCAGTGGGGCCTGGTCAATACGCCCGCCGGGGGTCTGCCGAATATTGATGCTTTGCAAGCTCGAATGATGCCTCAAGCGGGCCGTGAGCAGCAAAACTATACTACGGCCGGGTTATCAGGCAACGCAGTCATCCCCTGGGCCATTACAAAGGACGAAAAGACCCGGTACGATCAGTTGTTCCGAGCTTGGGACGGACTGGGTAAAGGCTATATCGGAGGTGATCAGGCGATCGAGATAATGGGCCAAAGTGGCCTCGACAAGACCGATCTTGAGCGCATCTGGACTCTATCAGATAACGGAAACAAAGGCCGTCTCGACCTCGATGAGTTTGCGGTAGCAATGCATTTGATCTACCGCAAACTCAACGGCTATCCCATCCCAAACACGCTACCTCCTGAGCTGGTTCCGCCCTCCACGCGGAAGATTACAGAGTCTTTGGGAACCATCAGGTCCATGCTAAGTCAAGAATCGGATTACCGCAAAGCATCAGGCGCTTCTTTACTCCCCCAAAAGACCGGCGTCAGCTACATGAAGAGCCACTCTTTTAAGGGTGGAAACGCAGGGCCTGCAGGGAGAAAGGACGCCACTGTCTTCAGGAACAACGATGACGATGTAGGATACAAGTCAAGCGCACGGCGGCGAGTCGGTAACAATTCGCCTCGACCTAGTTCGCCTTCTTCCGTTGCATCCAGTGAAGAGCTTTCTCTTGACCAGCTGAAGAAGAAGATCCGCGAGAAACAAGTGCTTCTCGACGCTATGGACTTCAAAGATGAAGCTGCTGCCGAAGAAGATGACATCTTGGATAGACGCGACCGGCGCGAAGCAGACGAGCTATATCGTCGTATACGCCGAATCCAGGACGATATCGATAACCACCCCGATGCTTCTCTTATTAGCGGGGATTCCGAAGCTGAACGCAGAGCCCTTAAGAGGCAGCTACAAAACCTCACCGATAAGATTCCCGAACTCGCTTCGCAGGTTCGGAAGACGGAAAAGGCTATAGCAGACGCCAAACTCGAGCTCTTTCGCTTGAGGGACGCCAAGGCCCATCCCAACAACGCCCCTGCCATTATCGGCACCGGCCCTGGCGGTTCGATAACCGAGTCAGATCGGTTGAAGGCTAGGGCAAAGGCTATGATGCAGCAGCGAACTGCTGCCCTGACAGGCAAGAAGGTAGAGATTACCGGCGACGACTTGGATGCGCCGAAGCGTCTCGAAGAAGAGAGCATCAAAGCTAGAACTGAAAAGGAGAACAACGAGCGCATGGTCCGTGATGTCGAGGACAGTGTTCGGGAGTTCGCGCAAAGCATCGAAGATACTCTCAAGGAAGGTGCGCAGACATCCGCGAGCGAGCATGAGAAGCGTCGCTGGGAAGATGGCTTGGGTGTTGAAGATGAGGTTCGCGATTTCATTTTCGACTTGCAGCGCTCAAGTCGTGCTGCTCGTATCAGGGCCCAAGACCGTAAGGGCGGACGAGCGCCGACCAGCGAACCAGTTCGGGCTGAAGCTCCATCACGGCATGTTGAGAGTCCTTCTACGATGAGCCGCACCGCCAGTCCGGCCGTATCACAGTCTCCCGCCCCAAGCGGGGGCTCATATTCAGCTTACAAGACCCCTGAAGAAAGGGCGGCATTCATCAAGCAGCAAGCAGAACAGCGCATGGCAGAGCGCCTTGCCGCGTTAGGTATCAAAGCACCATCAAAGCCCGGAGAGACTGCGGCCCAAAGAATGGAGCGTGAGAGAGCTGAGCGGGCTGCCAAACTTCGCCAAGCCGAAGAGGAAGACGCCCGTCGCGAGGCCGAACGCCAGGCCAGGATCGCCGAAGAACAAGGTGCACCCCCTCCCGCTGTCAAGTCTGAGACCAAGAAGCCTCCGCCGCCCCCGGCAAGAAAGGCTGCCAAGAACGACGATGCCGCTAAAAAGGCTGAAACAGAAGAAGCGGCTAGAAAAGCCGAAGAAGAACGCCTTGCGAAGGAACAGGAAGAACAACATCGTGCAATGCAACAAATGGAGTAAGCTGATCATAGTCTCAAACAAGCGAATCAAGCAGAGTAGCTAACTTTATCCAGGGATGAAGCCCAAAAGCAGGCGGATGAGCTCGCGAAAGAGCGGGAGGCCGCTGCTGCCCGTCTCAGAGCACTGGAAGAGCAGGTCCGACAGGGGAAGCTGAAGAAGGAGGAAGAGAAGAAGAGAAAGAAGGCGGCTATGGCCGAAGCCAAGGAGAAAGAAGCTAGGCTTGCTGCCCAACGTGCCGAGATCGAAGCGGCCCGTCAAAGGGAACTGGAGCTCCAGCGACAGCTCGAAGCGTTGGATGCGGAAGACTCTTCATCGGATGATGATGAGGGCCCCCAGCAGATTACGCCGCAAGCTTCCACGCCGACGCAAGGTGGGAGCCAGCTTGGTAGCCAAGAGCTCGAGCGAAAGGCGACGCCACCTCCAGCGCCGGCACCACCCACCGTCGTGTCGCCCCCCTCTGCCGTTGCGAGCCCTTCTGCTGAGACGGAGAGCCGCAACCCGTACTTCCGTATGATGTCACAATCCTCCGCTTCAGAGTCATCAGCCGCACCATCAGCATCGGCGCCTCCGGGTCCTCCGCCACCCGCACTGCCTCAGTCATCACAGTCTAAGACATCTACCAACCCCTTCCATCAGATGACGCAAGAGACCAGGCCTGCTGTTCCCGCGCCCGCGCTACCCGCTCAGCCAACGGGTAATACGCCGTGGAGACGCACTAGCACAGATGATGAATGGAATTCTGGCAACGAGGAGTCGGACGATGACTCTGACGATGACCGACCAGCTGCCGGAGCCGCTCACTTGGCGGCGTTACTCTTCGGTTCCATGGGCCCTCCTCGACCACTATCGGCCACAGGTGACAAGTCAATGGGAGCCTCACCAGCTGTTCAATCTCCTCCCTTCAGTCCTCCACCACCCCCTCTGCCGGAATCAAGCCCTTCGGCCCCGCCACCACCCCCTCCCATGCCAGGCACGGGTGCACCATCAGCACCGCCTCCGCCGATTCCCGGCATGGCACCTCCTCCGCCGCCACCACCGCCGCCTGCCGCTGGTAATCTGTCCGGGTTGCCAGGGGGTGGACGCCCCGCTGGCTTCCTTGGCGAAATCCAGATGGGTAAGAAGCTGAGAAAGACGCAGACGAATGATAGGAGTAAGTCAACGCTTGCGGGAACAGTATTGGATTAAAGTACAAAGCGTACGCGGCGATTGCTGGGAAGTCATTGAATTGTCACTGGTTTTGTTGTTAATTAGCACAGCAGTATGGTGCCCATCCGATCGTCAGATTGTATGGGCCGATTAAATAGCTTGTAGATGTAAACTCAGTTCTTTTAATATTGGGATTCATATCGTCAGAATTGCCACAGTGGGAGGTTTTCTGAACTTCTGATGCCCGGCCGTACCTGGGTGGCCGAGGATCAGTTGTTCCATTTACGTTTGCCGGTGTGGATGAGATACATGTATGCTTGCGAGGTGATGGTTTGCAGACTCTTGAAATACAAGTATATTAGTAATCCTATTCAACATTATGGCAATGCATTTTATAGCCTCACGTTGTGGAGGATACCTGTAGCCACGCAGATCAATTCAGTGACTAGACTACCTAAGTACCCATGTTTAAAAGGATTGAACTCCGAGGTTTAACAAGGACAAGCAAGCTCTCGGGTCGCAAAGTGCGTCGTAACCGTGGATACGGCGAATACACGGCGGAATCGTGCAGATGAAGACGGCAGAGCATATGATGACCTGAGCGGCTGAGCCTATCATCCCTGTTTGTTGTTACTGTGTCTCTATGAGTATGACCATATTACGGGATGTTGTTTCACAGTTTGAGACTTTAATTGGCAGATTTTCTTGGTAGGTAGGTACTCAAGAGAACGGTTGCTTCTTATGCCATATTATGT
The DNA here is from genome assembly GCA_022385605.1 of Xylariaceae sp. FL0594. Taxonomy (NCBI): domain Eukaryota; kingdom Fungi; phylum Ascomycota; class Sordariomycetes; order Xylariales; family Xylariaceae; species Xylariaceae sp. FL0594. Next base: position 91,936 of record MU280816.1, read on the forward strand.
TGTTACTTCCATTCGCTCAGCGGAATATTTACGGTGCACGGCAGGTAGGTAATTCAGATGTCCTGCAGCGAGGTAGGTTTCTGGTAGGTACTTGGATGTGCTTCGTGATCTTTACTTCCCAACTTGTTCCAGCAGAGCGGAAAGTGTCATTGCCTACTTACCTAACCTAGGTTAGGTAGGTATGTATGCAGTAACCCAAAATCGGCATGTGGACGGAGGGGGTATCCCAGCATTGAGATTCAGAATTGGCCAATACGATTTGCACCTGGGATTTTGTGATATTTACTTGTCGAGCAGCGTTATATAGTTGCTATCCAAGGCTACCTAGCCTAGCCATGATGCTAGTACCTGTCTTATTATTAACTACCACGGGCGGCATTGTTTCGTTCGGCCTTCTCTCCCGCTTACCCTGCCGTTACTGTGGTATGCTGTGTAATAATAGTATTTCCTTTTCCTCTTTACGAGAGAAAGATATGCCGCCAATAGAGACTGTACCGAGTATTAAGTATCTCTCGTTCAAGCTTGCTCTAGAGTCGAATCTCTATTAGACTAGTGAAGAAAGCTAGGTTAAAAAAGTTAAAGTTAATTGTCATCAGAGTGATTATAACTTATGGCAGATTGCCCGTGTCTGTACAAGATGTACCTAACCTAACCTTAAGGTTACCTTGTCTTGTATGTCTGTCGTGTAGTCTACAAAGTACCCCTTTAGGAAGCGGGGTGTTGTTTCAATTGGACGTGATCGATGTTAGATGATAGGTCGAGGATGGCCAGGGCTGTTTGCAGATGCATTGGTGGAGTCGAAGGGCTAAAAAGGAACCACCCACCATCGCCGTTGCCGTGGCTACGGAAAGAGCAGGGGGTTTTCCAAGTTCGATTACCATGTACGGAGTAGTGCTGTAGGCTCTAGCTGTAGCGCCGGCTTGCACTACTGTACAATTCCCATGTCCCACTGGACTAGGTTACAGCTGTAACCTAGAACCACGCAATTCTATTGTTGATCTTCGTCCAGCTATTTACGGGTCGGGTCGCCTGCCAATTACCTCTCTGCCCTCCATTTAGTTCGACGCATTCCCTTCAATCTCTTACCAATTGGCCATTCCCAGTTCACCTTTAATTGGTTTCATTGCAGCTGCATCGTCATTGTGCCTGCCTACTGGACCAACCCATGTGAACGAACGCATGGTTGCCCGCCTAGTACTGGTAGCGTTCTGATCGCCTGCAATGCCGACTCGTTTAATGCAATTGATAATTGTGCCTGAGTAACAACGAGTGTGTTCGCGTCGAACGCATCTATCTTTTCTTCTTACAGCAAAACATACGGCCGACGGCCTAAGAGCCACCGAAGCAGTCGTAGGAGCCAGTCGCATGCGATACCACGTCTAATTTTTTATTCGGAAACCGCTTTGCAAGTCTCGACGAGCATTGCGAGTAAATAGGCAGGCGCAAGCAACATACATAGCCGAACATATACAGAATTTTGCGCACCGGATCAATACTCTCCTCCACTATGGATGCGAGTTATCTTTCGCAACAGGTCAATACCATAATAGGCCAGCTTCATGGCTTGTTTGACGAGATTGGCGTCCCCAGCCACGATCGCGACAACAGGGAGGCAGACGTGAGTACAGAAGAACCCTCTTTCGCCTGATGCGGAAGCTAACGAGATTGTTTGACAGCTCTTCGCGGCTCTCTCTGACACGTTAAACAACCATGTCAAGGCAGTGGCAGCGGAGAAGAAGGATATGGTCGACGAGGCAGAACGCATCATAACGGTGATCCGGCAAATGGAAACATCACTCGACGACAGCAAATCGCAGCGTAACTATGAAGACGACGACCTCCAAGTCAGCTACCCACTCATCCCCTGCCTGAAGATCCTGAGGGAGAAGCACGCGCACATAAGCAAGCTGCACCGAGATCGATTTGAGCAAGTCAAGAGTGAGCTTCCTCCGTTTCCCACTCGGAACACGCGCCTCAACGGCCATTGGTCTCAATTCTGACGTTGTTTGTTCGAGCAGAACTCGTGGTAGCTTTGGAGTCATACTCCTCCCATCTAGAGCCTACTTTCGTCAAAATCGCCCTCCCACCAACAGGTCCGAGGCAGTCTCTGCCGCCAACGTTTGATATCTCGCCATCGTATGTCGCCAAGCTAGACGACGAGTTTACCCGCGTTTACGATGAATATACGAGGAGGGTCGAGACTGTCAAGGGACTTTCTGAAAACATTATCCAGCTATGGGCCGAGCTCGGCACGCCGCAAGCGCAAACGGATAGCAGGATCGTCGCATACTACAGAGAAGCTCCTGAACAGCTCGGGCTGCACGAGGAGGACCTGGCTGCCCTACGGGCCAAGCGGGACAGGTTAGCCGACGAGAAGAGATCCCGCGAGAGGCGCCTCAAAGACCTTAAGGTGGCAGTTGAGGGGCTCTGGGAAAAACTTGGGGTCGAAGAGTCAGAGCGCAGAGCGTTCCTCAACAGCAACCGTGGGTGTGGTGTTCGACAGATTAACGAATTCCAAGATGAGCTGGGAAGGCTGAATGAACTCAAGCGACAAAACATGCACGTGTTCGTGGAAGATGCGCGCCAGAGGCTACAGGAGCTCTGGGACGCGCTATACTTCTCCGAGGACGAAATGCTCGAGTTTACCCCGGCTTTCTCCGATGTCTATAGCGATGCCTTATTGGAGGCCCACGAAAGAGAAGTGGCTCGCCTCGAGGCTCTAAGGGAACAACGAGCCCCAGCACTCACGCTGATCGAGAAGCACCGAACTCTGGTCGAAGACCGCGATGAGCTTGCGGCGTCGAGCCAGGACGCATCGCGTCTCATGATGCGCGGCCAGAAAGGTGAAAGGAGAGACCCCGGCAAGCTCCTTCGCGAGGAAAAGATGAGAAAAAGGATTGCGAAAGAATTGCCCAAAGTCGCGGCTGAATTAACCAAATTGTTGATGGCTTGGGAAGACGAGTACGGTCGCCCATTCCTTGTCCATGGCGAACGCTATCTGGACCAGATTGAGCAGAGCGAGCCCAAACCAGCGCCGGGGCCTCGGTCCAAAACCCCGGCGGGACCTCCTGCTTCGACTGTCAAGGGCACATCGAGAGTGACCAGAGCAAACAGTAACGCAAGCAAAGCCTCCACTATCACTAGGTCAAAGACACCCACAGCAAATCTGACAGGGACGGTCAGAAAGGCTGCCCCTCCCAGTCAAGCCTCCAGGGATCCTAAGGGCAGTCCTTCCAGAATACCGGCACGGGTACCTCTCTCAAATCTGAAGCATGGCAACAACTCTCCCGAGAGACAGCGCCCCGAGTCACGCACACAAGCTGCGCTGCGACCGGGACACCCTCTCACTAGGGCCCCGCCTCCGAAGATGAGGGACCTTGTGCCGCCTCTGGAACTAGAAACGCCTGTAAACCCCTATCGCGGCGCGGGACTTGGGTCAAGCTCTCATGTGAGAGCTGTGGAGCCTGAAGATGTGTACGATGATCGGGATCTGCAGCAGAGCTATGGGGGCCGGCCTTATGTGCACCAGCAGACCTCTAACACGTCGCTGCGCAGCGAGCGGTCTGCACACGCTGCTTATCCCCACGCGCCCCCACCGAGACAGATATCAAATACGTCGACGGTGGTATCAGGATCGGAGAACTGGGAGACTTATGATGATAACTCGGAGCCCGAAGCGGATGCATCAGACGCATACTACGCCAAAGTACGGGCAGCGAGAGGCAAGCGCTTCACGCCTGAAGACGGCTATGGGAACGCCCAGACCGGCACGGTTAAGCGCCTCCGGGGGCTCCCACCTTCTCTACATGCCGGCCAAGTCGTGGCCGATGCCGAGGGTCATCGAATAGTATCCGGCAGCGAGTGGACCGACGAGGACGCCTACTGATCTGATTCTCTGCTGATCCCTTTTGTGCCTGGATGACGATTAACAATCATTGGGACAACGACTGATGAGCACCGTATCACGAGAAGCCTGCTGCGTTTCACACAAAGCCTATCATCGCGCTCGACGACCTTGGCTTCGTTTACGAATTAATTGCTTTGCGCCGCGTTTCTCTCACTTTTATCCTTATATCGGGCCGTCTATAATGCGCAGGATTTCGATAGCCGCGACGCGCTGGACTGAGTTTCCCGTTTGTCTGATGTTAGCACGGACCTGCCAACTAGATGTTGGTACTTGGAGATGTCAGCCCTCCATGGGTTGATCCGGTCGTTTGTACAATCTGTTGTCGTTGATGGTTGATATTCCCAATTCCTGGAACTTTTGTTGGAACATACCCGAAGGGCAAAGGAGAGGCTTTTGAAGAGTGAGGCGGCGAATAGTGCTGGCTGGCTGGCTGGCGTAGGCGTTTGCGTTTGCGTTCTGCATGGTTTCTATTTATCTGCGTTCGGCGTTATGGGTAATAATTCGTACCTAAATAAGTAGTCTAGTCGCGAGGTGGCGGTCTCTTAGCAAAAGAAAGAAAGTGGTTGTTGTTCTTCTGCGAGAGCAGAGGAGAGTAGGTCACGTCTTTATGTTAGACAGCAGGACCAGGACAAAGTTGATTGATTTCAATATTGGGGATTATCCCCTTTTCCACCAGCTTACTAGGCGATGCTGCAACATTGGGGCAGTGGCTCAGACATCTTGATGGTATTTGTTTGTATTCTGAACATGTTCTTGTGTGCTTGCCCGGTGTATGGTCTCCCTCTTCTAATGGGACGAAATTGGTTGTCACCCAGAATTATATAGAATCGGGACCAGCTGCACACAAGAGAGCAGTGCGGAGGTATCCTGGTAAGTTGGTACCTGTGCTGGTGTAAGCCGCCTTTCAGGGGCGGCCCTTTAAGTGGTTCTTAGCGTGTCTTGTCCAATGGCTCCCGCGTCACCTGGCGTGTTTCACAATTTATACTGCTGTACCTCTAATTACTACTACATCACTGTTTCCTTTCTACTCGCGGCCAGCGTTCAGTTGCGATTCTCTTCTTGCTCCGCATGAGCCATCTGTTCTAGACATGCTCTGGCCACTGTCTAAGCGCTTCTTCTCTGCGTGGACGTATTTGATTCTTCCTTATGTCAAGCGTGGACGGATAAGTGGTATAAAGTATTACATGTATTTCGGAGTCTAACACTATTAAGCCCCAATGAACAGCCCCAACACTCCGAACCATGACCGACTGCTTTCGACGTCCTTGACAAACACCGGTCGTGGTGCCACGTATAGAACTGCCTTGAAAGGCGCGTCTCTTGCTTTTCAAAAAGGAGTACCCAACAGATCGAATGGCCTGTCAACGTCAGCACCAGTCTGGCACATGACCAACGGCATCGGCAACGCCCATGTCAACGATGCTCTCATTGCAGCTACCTCCGTGTCTCGCGACGACAGCCTCTCCCGATCACCCTCCAAAAACCCTCTCCCCGCCGCGGGCGTTATAAGCTCCCAGAGCACAGGTAGAAGTAATATTGTCGCACATAATGTACAGCCGGCTACGGGACAGGGTCATTTATTAGCCCCTAGGAGAACGACCGCAGTTGATCCACGGTCGCCATCCTTCATCGCGGCCACCCTCGCTGCTAGTCGCTCGACGAGCCCAAGCCCGAAGGTTGCTCCGGCATCCAACTCATACCCCCACCAATCCACAGCAAGAAAGCTTCCTATAACAAATCCTGGAAACAATGATGGGGATGAGTCCGTTGCAGACTTCGATTTGTCGACCGATACGAGCTCTATTGGTCCTACTAATAGTCTCATATCGTTATTCGAGCGGAAGGTGGAAGAAGTAGGCCCAGTCAAGAAAAGTCCCTCCATACCCAAGAATGGACTCGGTACAAGAAATGGTCTGCGGACTCTGACTCCATCGAAACCTACGGAGCCGGTGGTGTCTCTCGATACATCGCCGTCTCAAGGAGCTGCAGATTTCGATTCCATGCCACAACTTCAGAGCAAGAGGGTGGATACAAGGAGTAGAAAGCAACCTCCAACGCCGCCTCCGGGACGAACGAAAAGGGGCACTAAGTTGCCCGAGCCCGGGACACCATCGAAGGCTGAGCGGAAATCGCGGCCCGTTGCACCACCACCAAAAGGCAGCAGTCGCTCTCCCCCTGTGATCATTTCACCGCAGCCGAAGAATGTGTCTTCACCGAAGATTGTCCAGGGGGAAGCAGACCGGACTCTGCGTTCCAAAGATCGTTCCTTAGCCGAGACATCCAGCCTACGCCAGACACTACCTCCTAGGGCAGCAGCGCGTCCAACCACACCAGGTGCAAACGTGAAGGACCCTGGCCTCTTACTACGGAGATCATCAACCTCGCTCTCAACCGACACATTTGTGTCCGCTCCATCAACTCCTTCGGCTCGACCAGCTTCGCCACGCTATAATAGTTTAACTCCGAATATGGATAAACTTAAGCCATCACCGGCACCGACGCATTCACCTTCCCCGGCACTTCGCAATGTGGGACTTACATCTCCTCGAAGACCTGCATTGCAGGTGCCCGGGCAGTCACCATCTCCTATGGGATTAGAATCACTCACCAACGCAATCGTGGCAGGATCACTGGCCTCAGCTCGAGCACCACCCAGGGTTGCGAAGCCGCCTACGCCGCCACCACGAAGGCAAACTCCGCATATGCGTCACACACTTCGGGCTCCCCGTGCCAAGTCCGAGGAGGAAGAAGCATTGTCCAGACCGCAAGGGAAGAAGCCGTTCGTCAAGCTCAGCTCGGGAAAAAAGCACTCACATCACGAAGGCACCCGAAAACGTTGGCGCGAGGAAATCACGGCTCACGAGAGGCAGCGGTACGAAGGTGTCTGGGCTAGTAACCGGGGCTTACTGCTAGATGAAATGAGCGCCGCTGCGAACGGCCTCGGCGACGTCGAGACGAGCATGCTTGTCGCCAACGTCGTGGTGCGTGATCTCTGGTCGCGGAGCCGCCTCCCCTTTGACGAGCTAGCCGAGGTGTGGGACTTGGTGGACGGGAGAGGGAAAGGAGTGCTGGACAAAGCCGAGTTCGTCGTGGGCATGTGGCTCATCGACCAGAGGCTGCGTGGTCGCAAGATACCGCACAAGGTGAGCGACAGCGTCTGGGGAAGCGCCAAGGGCGTGAGGATTCTTGGTCCTCAGGGGAAGAAGAAGAAGAAGTGAGAGACAAATTACAGACCTGGTAGTTGGTAGTCGGCGGAAAGTTGTGTACCTGAAGTGGCAACGACACCAATCTCGGAATTGCGACTGTATAAAATATAATGACGATACCCCATAGAAATTAGAGAGGCATAAGATACAGTATTGAATTGTCTTGAGTGTGGTTTGTTTCGTTCTCTTTATTTGCTGTGTCCTACTACTGCAGAAGCAAGTTTGATGATCAATCGCGTTGGAAAGTAATCACAGGTCTTTTTTTACCAAATGTATAATATGGCATGCAGGCTTTGACTTTTAATAAAACACTGGCATAAAGACTGATTTCGAACATTTTCTCAACAGGTGGATGAATCGAAACAACACCACTTTGGCTTTGTAAACAAGTGTACAAGGCAGACAGGAGGCTCCTAAACCTGAACCTACTTACTTATACAGCAGTAAGTGTTCTTTTCCCCCCTATTCTTTTGGAAGTGGGCGCTTACGAGGTTAAAGGGGACTTGCTAGACACTCCGTCTCTATATTTTTCTCCCACGTGTAGATAGTGCCTGGTTGTCGAGCTCTCGACAGGGAAGCACAGCAAGCCTGCAAGAATCTATATGACTGACTCCAGCAACAGGAGTCAGGATGACGAAAATAGAGTATCCCTTGCGTCACTTGTAAGTTGTATACAATTCAACCTAAACGCTGAACTTGCATTCTGGGGATGTATGTTTTCTGTGACATTTTTTATAACCGGGCGGTGGCGGCCATATAGTGTTCCATTCTTGGGGGCAACCACCTGAATTGCTTTTGTTTCACATGGATAGGAGAAAGACTGGTCCCCTCAGTGCCTACCTTAGATACCTACTCTAGGACAGTGCCTAGTACAGGCAGGTATAGAAGCGAGGGGAGAAAAGTAGCTGCCTAGACTAGATGTGCAGAATTAACTGTTTGACGCTTGCTGGGGACCTTTTAAGCGCGCTGCTTATAATATCTATTTACTTAGACTAGGTGTGCATGCATGGTAAGGTTAGGCCTTCGGCTTGGGTAGGGATATTGTTGGCCCTGGGACCTTGAACGCGACCGTTTTGCGCTTAACTTTTACCTGTCACTGGATGGGATTGTACTTAGTCCCTACGGGTCAGGTCAAGGCTTCTTAGCTGCCTAACCTTAGTATGAGTCTAAAAGGATCGGCATATCTTACGGTATGTCATTGTATGATGGTGGGATTCTCATGGGCATCTATCGGGTGCCTGGGAGACTGTGGAATATGGTGTTGTCACTTCAATATGCAACTGACGATGTACGGGTACCTTGTGCCTTGTAAGTCTGAAACAGTAATAGAAGCAATAGATGCGTTAATAGCCTTGCAGTTGACATGTTCGACTAGGTACCTTACTCTGTATCTCTGTATACTCTGCCATAGTTCCCCAGGTAAAGCGTGCCTGAAATACTGCACGCCTACCTACCTAGGTAGTCTAGGTCCGACCTTGTAATGTGTAGGACAAAAGCCAATTGAACTTGGACGTAGTTGGTATTGGAATCTGAATCTGGGGGAGGGATGCTTGAGCTATGGTCAAGTGAAACGCTTCCACAGTGGAGCTTTGCCCAGTGCCCACTGCCGAAAGATAGGCTACTGCACCTATCCGAATCGGACCACTCTCATCTAATTTTTAGCTCGCCGAACCACAACATTGGCTGATTTGACCTCTTGAGGTGAAGCTTCCAATTATTCTTCAGCATATTCTGTACCATTTTTCATACCCAGTTGACTTTAGACACTTACTCATTTCCATTGACCGACTGCATTCTTTCTTTAACCCCCCATCTGGTTCTTTCTCCCCGTCTCATTCTCCGATTCCCGACAGTGTCAACAAGAGGGGCATTAGCTCTACTTGCGCGTGTACAGTGTTGATCGTTCATAAGAGAGGGGCATTCCCATTCCGCATCCTGCATCTTTGCATTTGAACATTCCAACTTGATGCATCTTCGACCGTAGACCCCTGAATCAGCCGCCCGGCAACCGACGCTCTCTCCCAAACTTTGCCTACTCAGCATTCTCCGAGTTCCGTTCATCAACAGCTTCCATCCCTGCTCTTCTTCCGTCATCTCTGTTCGAACCGACCCATTGTTTGTCCATTATACACAATACAACACACTGGCCAGACCCAAATCTCTTCTCTTCCGAATTCTTACTCACATTTCTCCTCGAACAATCAACTCGTGCGGTGCATCATACCCAAGAAGACCATTATAGAAGCCAAAAAGTCAATTCTTCTACCACCAGTCTTTCGATACTCGTTCGAGCCACACCCACACAATAGCATCCTCAAAAGAAGGCACACAGTACAGTACTGTTGCTGACGTTACTGGATGGCTCATATGCCGTGCACGTGGAGGAGAACTTGTTCAAGTTTTAGGCTCGCCCCGTGACAGCGACTTAATTACGCCCGGCTTTCCTCCACTGTTTTTCTTCTCTCTTTGCAGGCAATCAGATTCTTCTCAGTCCGCATCTCCATCTCCACGCCCATCTTCATCTTCGTGTTCGCCTTCTTCTGCTCCGAAAGATGGCAGCAACAGCTACGCAATACCCTCCTCAGACGACGGGCGCCTCTGTCCGCGATCGCCGTGCGACCGTTCAGTTCCCTCCAAGCTCGATTCATATTCCCATGCCACTAAACCGGCTGCGAAACCTGACCTGGGCCATGCCGAGCCCTGTCAATCAGAACGGCAGCTACGAGTTCGACCGTATAATCAAGTCGGGCTATGTGCAGAAGAGGACACAAAAGACCAAGGTACGTCCCAACGCAAAGAGCAAGAAGATGAGGGGAGCGATATACTGAGAGCTTTGAGCTTCTTTAGGCTTGGAAACCCGTGTATCTCGTGATGCGGCCGAATGCACTTTATATGTACAAATCGGATAAAGAGAACAAGCTTCGACATAAGGTGTTCTTGTCAGATCTATCTGCCGTGGTCCCCTTGAAAGACCCGAAACAGAAGCGACAACATTTGTTTGGACTCTACACCCCTGCCAGAAACTATCATTTCGAGGCACCTAATGCCAAAGAAGCGAAAGAATGGACCGACCTGATAAGAGCCACGGCCAGAATCGAGGAGGAGGAGGAAGAGATGTTCCTAGCCAGCCCTGTTGTCCGCCGAGAATCATTTGCACCATCGTCCATGTTGTTGAAGACCACAGACGGTACCCGAGATCCACATCCCGTCGTTCACGAGCGGGTCATGACGAGCTCGCCGGAGCCTCACGACCGGCCCGCTTCCAAATCCACTCAGTCCGGCAGGCCGATGTCTCATAATGAATACTCGGGGATTTCCGGGAATGAGATGGTCTCGCAATCCGACATGTCAGACGTCGAGGTTCAGAGGGGTCATGGAGCTTCGAGCGAAAGTGTGTCCATGCCATCAACAGCTGCGACACGCCCTCGAGCGGATCCGTCTTCCAATCGGCCCGTGATGCGGAACCAGAACACGAGCCAGGGAAGCGGTCTGCACATAGAACGAGACCCCGACCGGGTTGTTTGGCAGGGCTGGCTCTGGTTCCTCAAATCGAAGCACGGCATGAAGCAATGGAAGAACTGCTGGGCTGTCCTTCGGCCTCGCAATCTGATCCTGTACAAGAACGAGTCCGAGTATACGGCGTCGTTCATCCTGGCGCTTTCGTCGATCGTCGACGTGGTAGATCTCGACCCGATCAGCAAAACGAAAAAGCATTGTATGCAGATCATCGGCGACGAGAAGAGCTACCGCTTCTGTGCCCCCAACGAGGAGGCACTGGTCCATTGCCTCGGCGCCTTCAAGAGCCTCTTATCGAAGAGAAAAGGGTTGGAGGTCCGCGGGTCCGTTTCTGGTCCGAGGGCCGTGGAGTCGAACTTGTAGGCACGAACCTATGCAGCCACACCTTCTTTTCTTGACCCCGGGCCGTTGTTTTTGCTATATTGGCCCAGAAGGCTACTTGTTACAACAGACGGAAGCATGTATGTTGTACGTACAGCAGCAGCATGCTTTGCGGTATGATGAATGACCATAGAAATAGATAATATCCTCTTAATAATACCAATGTTCAACCACATTCTTTTCGTTTCTTTTCCGCATACCCAACTTTTTACCTCTGCCTCTGTCTGTGCCTTGATATGGTCAATGACGGTACTGGTATACAATCTGTCTGCCAGTCAAGATATAGCAGACAGACATGGAGGATTGATTGGTTGCGAGTGGTTTACTAAATGCAGGGATTTTCCTGTTTTATTCATCGACTCCGACCCATGGGAAAAGGAAAGCAAGACAAGTTACCATCGCCCTTTCCCGGGCCCCGTTTCCTTCGGCCAGCTGTGCCTTGTGCAGCAGCAGCAGCTCATTTCAATACAGTACGAGGACGAGCGACTGACTACATGTACCAACCTACATATACAGAGGTGGTGGGTTCCAAGTCTTCTCTGGAGTCTGCATGGCCTTTCTGTGTAACTAGTGTGACTTGTGTCTTCGTCCTCCCCGCATTTCAATTGGGCGACGGGACGGGACGGGAACGGGGATCAAGAAGCCAAAAGAAAAACAAGCTTGTGTCTTGTGGTCGCCTCTGTTCGTCCCAACGTTACATGTATAGAATTTATCTTTTGTACCATGCTAAAGACTGGTGGTAGGCTGTAGCGAATGACCTGCTATGCAAGCTGGAAGACCGAGGAATTCATATGTCTGATGGAGGTGTAATGGTCACACGCCACTTACTCCTTACTCCTTACTCTAATTGAACCTACGGGTTCTTGTTGCATTTTGTATGGATGGGTCAAGTTGTCTCCTCTCCTCCAATTCTCTCACACTCTCCTTTTCTCCACGCGCCTGGCATGCGTCCTATCACCACTCGATCTGGCATTTGCCATGGTTGGATCTAATCAGGGAGGTGGGCTTGGAGGCTTTCCGTGTTGACAAAACACATTATACATACATCCAGCCTCAGGTGAGTTGGCCCAGAGACTGGGAGTGAAACGTGCCCATTCTCGCTCATCTCAGGGAGGTCCTGTCCGTCCGGTCACGGCCACGGTGGGTTGCATCTCAGGGACCCGGGCACCGCATAATGACATCAAGCAGTAATATGTGAAGGCCATAAGACCGACCCCATGCGCAGCCATGGGAAAGTACTCATGCCCTTCCCGACTTACACAAGGAAAACAGGGAAAAAAGGAGGCAGACATGCCCCATCTCTGCGTTTCTATTTGTTCGTCGTATTTTGTCCCGTTATGTATGAGGGTAGGTCCGTTAGCCTGTCTATCTAACCCAGATTTTACCCCAGCTGGATGATGATTTCTTGAGGTTATATCAATCACCTGTCCGCCTGATTTATATGCCCACGGGTTACCTTGTCTTAACTATGTTTAGTCTCGGTGTTGCTGTTGTCGTTGATGTACCCCCCCTCGCTCTTCTCCCTGGTCTATCATTGCTTTAATCTGTATCTTGGCGTCCGTTGCTTGATCTTCCGCTCGTTTCAGTCGCTGCTGCACTTGACTGCACTCCTCAGCCACGGCGGCATCCTCATGAAAGTCACGTCAAGGGGGCTCGTGAGGTGGATTTACATAATAGCAACACTGTGACAAATTGGTTGACTCTTATCCCGCTGGCTACAAAACAGGCATACTACCACGATAGAGGTGCTTGCGTTGCGTTGCAGTTTACTCATCATCACTCGTTCCCCCCTTTTCAGCTGCAGGATACACTACGATCACAGCCATCTCTTTGAACAAAGGAACAGATATATTTATATGATAAGCGAACGACCACACCACACAAAATCCTTCCAAGCATGAGAGTCACTCCCGTTACGGTGCTCCTCGGCGCCGCCCTCCCGGCCCTGGTCACGGGCATCAACCTGCCCCTCTCGACGTCCTCGCGCTGGATCCTCGACGCGGACGGGAACAGGGTGAAGCTGCGGTGCGTCAACTGGGCCGGCCACCTCGAGGGCAATACGCCCGAGGGCCTGAACAAGCAGCCCGTCGACCGCATCGCCGACTTCGTGGCCGCGCAAGGGTTCAACTGCGTGCGCCTGACCTACTCCATCGACCACGCGTTGAGCCCCGACGTGCCCCTGTCGCAGTCCTTCACCGCCGCCGCGTCAGCCGCGGGCGTGAGCGTCGACGACATGAATAAGGCGTACGCGGGCATCGTGGACAAGAACCCCTTTGCGGCGCAGAACGGGACGACGACGACGAGGGATGCGTACGAGGCGGTGATAGCGGCGCTCTGGAAGAGGGGCGTGATGACGATTTTGGATAATCATGTTAGTAAGGCGAGCTGGTGCTGTAAGTTTTTTTTTTCTTTATATTTTTTTGGTTCGGTATCGGATATATCTACCTTCTCCGTCACTAAAACTACTCGTATATACATCTAGGCAACCTCACAGACGGCAACGGGTGGTGGGACAAGGGGGCAGGGTACACCAAGGCGAACAGCCGGTTCTTCAACACGGACAACTGGCTCCGCGGGCTCGAGAGCGTGGCGGCGTGGTCGGCGACGCAGCCGGGCGTGATCGGCATGGGCCTGCGGAACGAGATCCGCGAGTTCCTCACGCAGGGCACCTTCAACGGGCGGGAGGACTGGTACGACTTCCTGGGCCAGGCGGCCGGGCGCGTGCATGCGGCGAACCCGGCCATCCTCGTCATCATGGGCGGCACGCAGTCCTCGACCGACCTCGTGCACGTCCGCACCAAGGGCAACATCGACTGGACCGCCTGGGCCGGCAAGCACGTGTGGGAGTGGCACGCGTACGAGTTCACCGTCACGTACGCCGTCGGCAAGGGGTCGTGCGACGCGCTCAAGTCCGAGTACGGCCTCTTCGACGGCTTCGTGCTCGAGCAGGGCAAGAGCTACACCGCGCCCCTCCTGCTGTCCGAGTTCGGCTTCGGCATGGCCGGCGGGCCGCGCGACGGCCTGAGCGACGCGGACGACAGGTACTTCAAGTGTCTGAGGGAGTACGTCCTCTCCAACGACGCCGAGTGGGCCATCTGGGCCCTCATGGGCTCGTACTACGTCCGCGAGGGCAAGGTCGACGCTGACGAGAGCTTTGGTGTCCTGGACCATGACTGGGTCGGCCTCAGGAACCCGAAGCTGCCCGAGTTGCTGGAGCCCATGTTTAAGATTACGCAGGGACCGTGAGCTCTTTTTTTATTCTTAGTCTTCTTCTTCTTGTGTAGGTATTTTTATAATCTGGTGCAAGCTCGTGTAGGATTGATGATATGGGCTGGGCCTGTTTCACCTGGATAGATTGATCGATGACTTTGTAATGAAAGGATGGATACATATAGTTTTGGATCAGTTCACGATGGCGATTACCAAATCTCTGTTCATGTACACATACATATACCACTTTTATTTATTACGAATATCAATCAATACCCTTTGATTATATAGAGCACTGGTCCAGAAGATGCGGTTTGTTGTTATGCTCGCGATGATGATAGTCAGTATTTTCATCCTTTTTCTCGTATCATAGGCATCATTTTCTTTCATCTACAGTCATGAAACAGTTGTCAGAGGGAATATAGTTGATTCCGTTTCAACCCAGCTATCCCAAGTCTACTATCTCCCTACAAGCTAACGTTAGAACTTGTGGGGATGGGATCCTCACCTTAGTAATATGAACCCCTCCCTATCTTCAAGGGACATTATCCTGCTTGACCTAAACCTTGAACTCTGTTTTTTCACCCAGACAGACAAACCAAACAAAACCAAACCAAACCCTTGAGCTAGCTGCCCCCTGCCGAGAAAAGATCAAGCTGGGTTGGTGTATAGAATCAACCGCACCAGAGAGCCCCCGTATCTCAGCACGATGACAGAAAGCGATTAAGGTAAGGGAAAAGAAAGACCTAATCTAATCTAACTGCTTGGCTCGGTAAGTCAAAAA
The DNA here is from genome assembly GCA_022385605.1 of Xylariaceae sp. FL0594. NCBI lineage: Eukaryota > Fungi > Ascomycota > Sordariomycetes > Xylariales > Xylariaceae > Xylariaceae sp. FL0594. The sequence goes on from MU280816.1 coordinate 106,940, forward strand.
AGGGGGGGAACGAGAGCGAGCCCGAAAGAGTAGGTAGACATGAAAACGAACCCTAGCATGATCCCCTTCCGTATCCATCACACTAGACTACGGGACGGTCCAACGATCGAGGGGATGGGTAGGTGTGTACTATGCTCGTATTGCACAAAGCAAGGAGTTGAAGCAGACGACGCAGAAAAAGCAAAAGCAGAATGAGTACCGAGAGGAGAAAGTGACGTGTGAGAGGGAAAAAAGGAAATCAGAAGCAGTAAAGGACCGACATCAGACATTTAAAGAAGAGACGCAAGGCCGTTTACTTGATTCCCGAGGCCTTTTTTTGCTTGCCATTGAACAACACATCGAGTTCACCAACGTGTCAGTCCAGTGAGCGATTTCAAGCCGGCTCAATGTTGGCTTGTCTCCTGTCACAATTTTCTTCATTGAACAACACACCGAGCTCATCAGTGTGTCAATACCGTCGCCGTATTTCAAGGCCGCTCATCGCTGGCTTGTCTCTGGAGTGGTTTTCAAAGTGTAGACCTTTCCCAGATGGGTGAACGGTAGCAGGTCATAGGGGCCTGGAGGCCTTTTGCACTTTGACCAACTGTTCAGCCTCTCACTGAGAATACTTGTTTAGGTAAGGAAAAGAGGGCTGGCCTGGCTATTATATTTCATATCAGACTACCCCTTCATGCAGATAGTCCCTTGCCTACAGGATAGAAGTTGACACGTGAGAGAAGGATGGACGATTATCTAAAAATTGATATTGGCACTCCGTCTCGAAGACATACCCGCTCTATCCCGACTAAAAATGCGCTAGAAAGATATTGACTCCGTGTAATGTCCGTCCGCTAAAGGGTATAAGTTCTCGACTTTTGATGCTCACCCTCCTCCCCTCTAACCCCGTAGCCGAAATATGACAATTAGTCAGCCTGCTACCATCCAAGCAAGCTGCATGTTAGAATAGATCCCTCTGCTTAATATTGCTGTAACTCTTCCATCCCCACGCTGATGTGTTCTTGTTCACCTGACGCCTCCTCTTCTGGCGAGATGGTGCAAGAGATCCCTTCACAGGCCAAAATAGGCATCGTCAAACTGTGACATATCCGTGTCGTTATTGCCGAAATACATCATGTCGTCAAAGGTACTGTCGTTGGCGCCGCCGCCACCAAGGTCAAAGATGTTGTCGCCATTGCTATTGGCGTCACCAAGGTTAAATATCTCGTCCATGTTGCTGTTTGTGCTTTGGAATTGGCTATTGCGAACAGTCTCTGCAGGTTTGTTGATGCCCGGATTACCTGCGTTGTTGGCATTTGGAGGTGGGACGTGTTGATTGCCTCCGGTACCGGCCACGAAACCTCCCAGATCGAAGTCGGACATAGGGGCCGGTGGTGCGCCTTGTGGCTCTCCCGCTGGTGGCACGAGTGAGAACTCCATGTCTGTGAAGGTGAGCTCATTGTTACCACCGGCGTTGATAGTACCGTCACCTGCACCGGGAGGGAGAACACCCATCGCTCCGTGGGCGTTGTCCAGGGTCATCCTAGCAGGCACAGGCTGAGGCACAGGCTGAGGCACAGACTGGGCTTGTTGGGGTGGCAGAATCGGTTGATGTGGTTTGGGGGGTGGGACAACTGTTTGTGTGGGTGTTCTGAGCTGGGTTGTCGCGTTGGCGGGCTGAAAGGCTTGACGTGGAATTTGCGGAGGAGGAACGGGTGTCACTTTAGCAGGCGGTGCGGGCTTGGGTGCTGGTTTAGGCGAAGGCTTTGGGCCAGCGAGCGAAGCCGACGGAGCTGTACGGGGTGCCGGTTTCACGGGGCCAGGCTGGGGCTTCTTCCCACCACTAGGAATATCACCCATGTCGCCTGAGATGCCCATCCCCATATCCGGGAAAGGTGCCTTGATCTCCATGCCAGGGGGATAGGGAGCGGGGTTTAATGCATGCGAATGCGCCGCTGCAGAAGGGAGCTCCATCATCGGGCCCGGCGGAAAACCGGCTGGTTGCCCGCTATGCGGCGGTACTGAAAGGGGAGTGGGCACCGGAGTGGGCATGGGAGCTGCCACCGGGGCCGGAGCCCGTGCGGCTCGCATCTTTTCCAGATCTCTATGTAGTACGGCCTGAGCTCTCCGCTATCCCTACAAGTCAACCAACTGGGATCCCGGACAATCGAGGCTGGCCTACTTACTATCTCCCCCTCGATTTGGCTCACGGCGATGTGGTACTGGCCCAGGGCGGCGGAGACCTTCTGGCCGATGGGGTTATTGATTGTATCAACACCGACCGGTCCATCTTTGGCGTAATGTTTGAAATGCTTTCCGACTTGAACCAGCTATGGGATGTGTGTCAGCATAAACTATCGGTGCGATATCAGGGTGAAAGAGGCGGCGAGTGGCTGAGCTTACGATGTCCCTGTATGATTGATCTAGTGTCTGTAGAGCATGGTCTGACGAATACGCCATTGCTGCTGGCAGCTGGGGTGGAGATCGGACTTTGCTAGTAACCTAGGTAGTTACTTGCCTGACGTTGATTAGAGATCTACTAGATGGGGTGCTGTGTGGATCGAAGCCACGATGGAGAAGAAGAGGAGAGGATGGCAAGGTGATTGAGTCGGAGATCCAGAAGAGGTAGGAGAGTGGGAAATAGACTAAGTTAGTAAAATCGGAAGATATATGAGCGCAGAAAGAGCCTGTGCCAACTCTCAATTCTGTACGGAGTAGTTAGAGTTTCAAATCTGTCAAGTACGCACTCGTGGCCCAGAGAAGCAACAGAGAGGTTGCAATCGTAACCTCAGATATGTGCTGCAAAGTGTAGTCTACTAATAATAATAATAATAATAATGGCTGTCCGTCCGTAACTGGTAGTCTGGTACAAAATACAGTGGACTGTGGGGTAAGGTGACAGGAGTTAAGGTCCACGGGTGGTAGGCGGTACGGAGTACGGTGTGCAACACCAGAATCACGAATTACCACAGTACAGGACAGCTTTGGGGGTGTGGCTAATGCTGTGGCTAACCTTAGACCTCTCTCTGAGTTTGAGTTTTTGACATAAGCACATACCAGATTTGATCCTCTTCGCAATTGCAGTTTGCCGACATTATCAATAGGTTACTGTTGTTCAGCAGTACTGCTGTATTGCAGTCTGGCATCTCGAACTGGTCTTCTAACCCTTGCCTAGACTAGTCTACTTGTAAGTAGAACATGTGAATCACAAGCCACCTGGCCCCTGGATGACACACAAGCATCAGCACCCAGTCATACCAGACAAAAACCACATACCTTCAAACCTTCAACATAGAGCACAGCAAATCAGAGGCCAAGGGCGTTTACTCTTAATGTTTACCCCGCAATGGGGTACCTCCTCCATCTTGGCTAACTACACCAGCAGGCTGTAGGTACATATGATACCTATCTGGGATTTAGAGATTTAGAGAAGTATCTGCATGGCAGTTTCTGACAGCAAAACCATGAACGAATTATCTATTCGACAGTCCCATTTCCACGAGACATTGCTTACCCCGGATTAACCGAAATTGTGTACTGTTACTGCTACTCCAGAATCCAGGACAATGGAAGTCATATGCGGTGCCATCCATCCCCCTTTATTGAAGTCACGTCTTGTCTCCACCTTTTATCCTGCAAGCAGCTCTTTTCTTCTAAATATGCGGAAATGCAGGTGATGAAAAGCCATCCAAGGCATAAACCTACATAGTACCTTGGATCGCACTCTCCCATTGCCTTCACTACAATATCTTGGATATTGTGGTACCGAGTTTCTACACCGTATCTAGCGAAATGCATGTGTACCATAATGGGTAGCATCATGTCTGGAAAATATGGGGTTAAATGGAGTACCTACACACATAAGGTAGAATAGCGCATATACCGCTGTCCAAGGTACCTGTAGGTACTAGTATCCGCCTGAGCTGCGATCATGGTGCTTTGGAGCTGTAGCTCTCCGAGGTGCACTAGCCACATCTGTCGCAATTGTTTGCCGACAAGGTGCAGAACCTTCGAGGAGAACCTGAAATACCTTACCCTACAAGGCTCTTGTAGGGAGAAGAAGTGTGACAAGTATGGCACCTCCACCCAAGCTGGTACTTCAATACTTTTGAACCCCGTTACCGTTTTCTGGTTTGCTTCGCTTTCCTCTCCCCTCCCCATCTCCTTCATCGTTGTGTGAAATCATCATTCCACGTATCGTCGGTGTTGTGTGTCGAGAACCTGGGGGACTCCTCCTTTTAAGGCAGTTTCCTTTTTCTCTCTTCCTCCTTGTCTTGTTCCAGTCTTGTGTCTCCATTCTCTCTTCCTCGTCGCCGTCGCTACTCCCGTCTTTTTTCTCTGGCCTCGCTTTTCCCCTTACCACTCATCATCCTTACTCGGCGTGTTAGTTTCGGCATCTACCGCACACAACCGCTTCCTACGTCTTGCATCAGAATATTAGCGCTCATCTGCTGGACTTTCTGCTGTCTTGATTGGTGTACCCGCTCCTACCAACGAACGGTATACCTATCTCTTTTCCTTTGAAGCTTGCGCTGCCATCCGCGCTGTGCTCCCGTCGACCTTTATCCTAACCCCTTTACCACATCATTGGCATTGCGTGATCTCGACCGAACTGCTCCGAAGGCCTGCGCTTACGAGCTTTCGCTTGTCGTTCCCTGCCGTTGCGTGATAAACACGTCTCCGTGTAAGATTGTGAGCCTCACCGAGACCCTGCGACTTCCCGTTTGCCTTGCTCCCAATCTGTGGTTGTATTGAGCGCCTATATATCGTGCTACCCCACCCACACTGGTTTCTTTTGCGGTCCCGGCAAAGCTGCGATCCTGGTTCTTTGACATTGACTGCTCACAAGACAGACAAACTGGGTTTTGCGCCCCGACCTACGGACCCGACAAGTATTATACGCTACCTGCGGACTACCTCCTATCACATCACCAATGGCAGACTCTGGTGCGCCCCCCGCTGGTTCCCAGCTCCCACCCCCGCCGCCGCAACCCAACGCCGGCGCCCCCGGATTCGATAGCAACCAGAATGGCCAGGGAAATCCGGGGCACTTGCCTCCCCCGCCGCTGCATATCCCCCCTAATACGAACCCCATTCCGACGGCTATTACCTCGCCTTTGTCGACCGCTGACAAGAATGCCGTCATGTCCCCGACCAGCGGAGGCGCCTTCGGACGTCGAGTTGCACCTGAGCCTAATAAGCGTGCGCTCTACGTCGGCGGCCTCGATCCCCGCGTTACGGAAGACGTCCTGCGTCAGATCTTTGAGACAACGGGCCATGTTCAGAACGTGAAGATCATCCCCGACAAGAATGTGAGTTGTTTTAATTCAAGTTTCACCATATACGCCTGATGCCTCTTTACCTCACTCGAAGCAGAGTTTTGCACTCAACTAATTCTGTACAGGCGAAGGGGTATAACTATGGTTTTGTCGAGTATGATGACCCTGGTGCGGCAGAGCGCGCAATGGCCACGCTCAACGGCCGCCGCGTACACCAAGCTGTAGGTTCCCGCCCTTGGGACAATCGTAACTTCGAGTACTAAACACGCTATAGGAAATTCGGGTGAACTGGGCCTATCAGTCTAATACGTCGAACAAGGAGGACACTTCGTCTCACTTCCACATCTTTGTTGGCGATCTGTCAAACGAAGTGAATGACGAGGTTCTGATGCAGGCGTTCTCCGCTTTTGGCACCATTTCTGAGGCTCGCGTCATGTGGGATATGAAGACTGGACGGTCTCGTGGATATGGCTTCGTAGCATTCCGGGACCGCGGCGACGCCGAGAAGGCACTCAGCTCGATGGACGGCGAGTGGTTAGGCTCTCGTGCTATTCGATGCAACTGGGCTAATCAAAAAGGCCAACCTTCAATCGCCCAGCAACAGGCCCTTTCTGCAATGGGGATGACACCGACGACGCCCTACGGCCACCATCACTTCCCAACGCACGGAATCCAGAGCTACGACATGATCGTTAGTCAGACGCCCGCGTGGCAAACCACATGTTATGTGGGGAACCTCACTCCCTACACGACCCAGAACGATCTCGTGCCTCTGTTCCAGAACTTCGGCTATGTAACCGAGTCACGTTTCCAGGCCGACCGTGGGTTCGCCTTTATCAAAATGGACTCGCACGAGAATGCGGCAATGGCCATCTGCCAGCTCAACGGCTACAATGTCAACGGCCGACCATTGAAGTGCAGCGTGAGTCCCTAGAGTCCCCCCAACACAATGAGCGGTATTAACTCCTGCAACAGTGGGGTAAGGATAAGACGCCCAGCAATCCTCAAGCGGCCTTCGATCCATCACAAACGCAACCGCAGGCGTTTAGTCCTCAGAGCGCCCCGCCTTCCGCTTATCCCGGCACCCCCTCGACGTTCTTCCCTCAGTATGGAAGTAAGCCTCCCCGTTTGCCCTAATGATCCTATCTGCGAAACTGCCGCTGACGTGTATAGGTCAATACGGGGCCCAGGGACAAGGGTATGGCGGAGCTCCTGCTCAGTCGCCTGCAAGTTACGGAACTCAACCTATGGGCTATGCCGGACCACCGAGTGCCGGGGCTTATGGCCGTGGCCAGCAGCCACCGAATCAGCAGTGGAGCCAAGCCCCGCCGAACCAGAACTTCAACAACGCTTATCCCGGTTACCAAGGCTAGGGGCTTCGTGGCCGAGGAGAACCCGATTGCGTGAGGTAGGGTGCGCTTTGCCCTGCTTCCAGACGACAAAGGGCGTGCTGTGGGAGGGGACGTCATGAATGTTATCCGCGCAGCCGCCTCTACGAGGCGGATTCAATCGCCAATGCTAGCTAGCATGGAGGCGCGCATGCTGCCAGGCTCTATGATGGGAAAAACAGGTTCTTTTCTTTTTCTTCCTTCAGGTCATGTAACCGGTTTCTATTTTTGGACGGTTTTTCATTCCTACTCTCGATCTCGGTTTCTTTCTTGTGGTTATGTGATGTTTGCTCTTGCTTGGTCACTATGTCGAGCTTTGATCGTTTTCACATTTGATTCTGCTCTAAAAGTTTTAAGGTTGTTGGCATCTTTCTAAGCAGTTCCTTGATACCTCCTGGGCGATTATTGATGCATTTGCAATGCTTTGCCATGGGCCCTAACGAAGTTACGGTAACTGTTGCCCCCTCTTTCTTTCTCTATGTCTAGGTAACGAGACGCACATGTTTGGGACATCCAAGGACAGATCTCTTGCTCTGTGGGAGATAGAAGCGAAACTTGAGATAAAGATGCTAGCATTTTGTGCCAGGATGCATCATGGTAGACGATGAAACTATACAGATTCTCGTAGTGCGAGATTATGTCTGGTAGACGTGTGTGTTGTGCGAGTGGCGGAACAGCTTGAGAGAGAGAGCGGAGAAGATCTAAAGGGTGATTCACCCTTAGTAGTGAAGGTAGAAATGGAGATGGACGGAGGCGTGAAAGGGGGGAAAATGAAATTGTCAAAGTGTAGTAGTTGGTAGAAATGTTCACGACAAAATCTAAAAACTTGCAACACTTTGGCTATCCACTATCTATATGTGATTCCCAAGGCCTGGCATGCCTGGGTTTTCTTGCCCTAACTGCTGATCTGAGATTGCTTAACAACTGGAAGCATCAAACACGTGTGGTTAGCCATGTGGCCTTTGCAGTCTGGCATTGACTGCCTTGAGCCAATATCAATCCAAGCAGTGAAACAGCCATACCAGGAGACGCGTAGGGTAGGTTTCCCTGGGTAGTATGAACTGGCCGGCCACCTGTCAGTTGCATATCTTTATACTTTATATTGTTATGGATGGGCAGTCTTTTCGTTACGGAGACTTCTTTCCCTGAAAGCACCGACATGGGGCCATCAGGAGGATCACCAAAACTACCCTGATTGTCTCAGAGAAAAAGGGTACTTCCATCACTTTGCTCGGGGAGGTGGGCTGAGTTCCGATGGAGAGAGATGGGGACAAAGAGGTACGTATACCGACAGATCAAGACTCGACAATGGATATTGAGCCACAACACGAGAGTCACGATCAGAAAGAACCAGCATTGAACCATGTGCAGTGTCTTAGGTCAGATAGAAAGGGGGGGAAGATCAGACAATGACAAAGTCCAAGTGGTCCTCTCTATGTGTGGCAACTGGATAACACTGTTCAGAAGTTCTGCAGAAGTACATTCACAATTGAACAAGGTTTCCCGAGTATTGAAGTTTCCAGGGAATGCAGAATACTTATGCTTTGATGATATGTCAGAAGGTGTTAACCCCATACACATGGTTAAAACGCTTCAACTGTGTACAGTTGTGACCTAGAACTTTTACAATGAGCTACAGGGTAGTGGTGCACGCCAAGGTGCCAGACTGCCCAAGTATCTGTAACAACCAATATGGCAAACGAAAGACTCCTAAAGTTGCTGACATTAATGTCTTCAGGTTGAGTTTGTTTGGACAACAAGTATCTCACAAAATAAATACCGGTTGTTCAGCGGCATTGGGGGGGGTTTTGATATTTCAAGGGGAAAGGCGGCTCCTCTGTACAAGTATTCCGCGCAGGGTTACGTTAGCATTGAGCAGCTTTTGTCAGGAAGTCGAAAGACTCGGATTTGGCTACGTGGGGTATCTACAGGGATGTTTCTCGTTCTAACCTAACAGGTGCGATGTGGAGGAAGTGTAGATGCCCAATCATGCGCTAACCTAGTAGTAACCATCACGTCAAAGGAGATAGATACCTGGGTACCAATACTACATCTTTGTTAACCTTGGGCGGGTACGGATGTCGATTATTCTGCACAAGAACAATGTGTTCAGTTCTCGATTCTCCGCCGGCCTTTTGTCTCTGACTAGGATGTAGGTACTAGATAGGTGTGTATGCTGTACTGTGAAGATATTAAGGGTAGCAGCAGTGAATATTGTCTAAAGAAACTTGAGCCTGAGAAGTGTCAAACAGTTGGCTGGGTGTGGGAGAGAGAGGGACAGAGGGAGGCAATGTCCACCCCTCACAATCCCCCGCCCTCTTTCTTTCTTGAAGCTGCCTTGGCTAACCTTAACACATACCATTACTGCCCTATTAATCATTGTACACAGTCACCTACCTAACCTCTCCACTGCTTCTTGCAGCTCTGGATATCCTCATACTGCCATAAGTTAGAATCCGCCCACAGTTGGTCGTTTTCCAATTCACCCTTTTGAAATACCAGTAGCCGGCCGAACTGGCAGATCACTTATTCACACTTTTCGACGATTTCATCCGTTTATCCGATCGTAGACTTGTTCGTTGCTGAACGCGGCGCAGGAGGAGGGTACCTGCTACTTGCTTGGTTGCATGCTGTATGCTGTAGCTTGTAGATGGTCTCCCTGCTTGTGCTGAGCCCGTACAACATACTTCATACATACTGCCGCCCTCATCTCCTACCAGCGATCACCGTGACCAGGTATTGTTCAGTCTGTTCTATTGGCCCGCCTTCTTCTGCTGATTACTCCCAAGTCCTCCAACGACGAAAGGCAAGCAAGCCCAGCTGTGGGCCCTGCAAAATACGAAATACTTGCAATTCACGATTAGCACAGCCCATTCTTCTCTTGCCCGTTATTCCGCTATGAACTCCTAGGTTATCAGATCGCTCACATTCCAACCGTCTTACTTTATATCGCGCGTTGCACTCGAGGACTTGCGTCGACCAAGTTATCAATATATCCTACTCCTTGTCTGAGTTCCGGTCGGCTTTGCCTAGTAGGTCCCGGGCAACTTTCTTCCTTCTACAGCAGTATAGTTGGGAGCCAAGAAACAGCACCGGCAAGTCGTCATAACAATCCTACGCCATCCAAGACAGCTTGACCTCTCCACGTAACCGAACCCAACTTTTCCTCTCTCCCACTTTCTACCCTCCTCTAGTCTCAACCTCGCCCCTAAAATTCCACCGCCTTATGACTGTACTGTTCCGCGACTGTGTTTCTAGTACAGTTTGAGGTTCGTCTTGTTCCTTGCCTGACCTCCGCAATCCTCCCCTCTAACAGGTCTTGTTCAGCAGAGCCCAACCCGCAGACACCGTCACCCCTCCGCATGAGCTGCTTGCGGCCTGTGACCCTTGCGAATCTCGTCTCTCGGTCGCGATCGCCGCACCGGACTGGACCAGTTGTCAAACGTCCTCGTGCGCCCGGCTGCCCGTCATGGACCAATGGCATCCATACCAGGACGCCGCCAGCGCTCCTAGGCGATACCCTGGTACAAGCCAGCTGACGCCTACCCGCGAGTATTCCCAACAGTCCGCACAAGGCCAGCCGCCTGCGAGCTTTAAATATGACCAATATCAGCCAACCGTGAATTCTCATTCTGCGCAATCTAGCGTCACATCCCCGATCAACTCTCCCCAGTCTCGCGATGGCAATGGCGACGTGTCCATGCCAGACGCCCATGATCCTTATGGTTCCATGAAGTATCCCTTGCGGCCACATCAACAATCTCATTTACCCAGTAGTCGGCAGTCTAACCTGCACTCGCTGTCCGAGCCCTCAGCTGCTGCTCAGCGCTACTCGCCCATGGAGGTCCTCTCACCCACCTCACCCTACAATTCCAAGTCTGCGACGAGTTCAAGCCACTTCCCGACATCTCATAATCAGCGTCAGTCACCGACAAGGACGGACTACACGTCAACAAGCCCTTACTATGGTCGCCAGAATACCCAGCTTCCACCGATAGCGCCCTTCGCAAATAGTCAAGATAGTTACCAATCCCAGCATATCCCTGGCCTCGATGGTGCTTACCCTAACGATTCAAATCCATCAAGGCGAGCGCCCGTAGCTCAACTTCAAAGCGCTGCACCCGAGAAGAAGCCTGTCCCTCACTTTCGAAAGATTGAGACACTGTCCGAGCTCCGGCCAAAGGTTAATTCTCAACCACCCTTTCGACGAGCAAACCCGGAGGGAGGTTTCATAAGTGTAGGGCCCCACCGCTTTTCCCCTCCCTGGCGCTGAGTCTTTGCTGAACTATCTATCAGCCACTGCAAGCTCTCACCGTTCATCTACCTGCGACCTATCGTATTTGTAACCCGAACTTCAAGTACGAGTCCTCGAGGAACCCTCGCCGAGTCTTGACGAAACCGAGCAAGGGGGTCAAGAATGACGGGTACGACAACGAAGATAGCGACTACATACTTTATGTCAATGACATTCTGGGATCCGAGGAAGCTGGTCACAAGCATGTTTTCCCCACCACCGGTACTGAAACGAATCCCCTCTAACTTCCTGCTAGGAACCGTTACCTGATTCTCGATGTGCTCGGGCAAGGCACTTTCGGCCAAGTTGTTAAATGCCAAAATCTAAAGACACAGGAGGTGGTGGCCGTCAAGGTCATCAAAAACCGGACCGCCTACTTCAACCAGAGTATGATGGAAGTTTCGGTGCTAGACCTGGTATGTATTATGAGTAGGAATGTTCCAGCCTGACAGTGGTACTCACACCCGGATAGGTCAATACCAAACTCGACAAGAACGATGATCATCATCTGCTGCGTCTCAAGGACACATTCATCCACAGACAGCATCTCTGCTTGGTATTTGAATTATTAAGTGTCAATCTGTACGAACTGATAAAACAAAACCAGTTCCGCGGTCTTTCGACAACGCTTGTCCGCGTCTTCGCTCAACAGCTGCTGAATGGGCTGGCTCTCCTCAACAAAGCTCGACTGATCCACTGTGATTTGAAGCCCGAAAACATTCTGCTGAAGAACCTCGAGAGCCCTATCATCAAGATTATCGATTTTGGGTCGGCTTGCGACGAGCGGCAGACTGTATACACCTATATCCAATCGCGGTTCTACCGATCGCCCGAAGTCCTGCTGGGCCTACCATACTCATCGGCGATCGACATGTGGTCCCTGGGCTGTATCGTCGTCGAGCTTTTTCTGGGGCTGCCCCTGTTCCCAGGCTCCTCGGAGTACAACCAGGTATCGAGGATAGTCGAGATGCTAGGCAACCCACCCAACTGGATGATTGAGGTCGGCAAGCAGGCTGGCGACTTCTTCGAGAAGAGACAGGATGAGTTCGGCAGGAAAACGTATCATCTCAAGAGCATGGAACAATACTCCAGAGAGCGGGGAACGAAAGAACAGCCGAGTAAGAAGTACTTCTCATCCACTAATCTGTCAGAGATCATCAAGACGTATCCGATGCCGCGGAAACACATGAAGCAGAACGAGATTGACCGAGGTAAGTAAAGAGGACGATGGGTTTTCGTTTTTATGAGGAGAGAGCACTGACTGCAGGGAGTAGAAATGAATAACCGAATCGCCTTCATCGATTTCGTGCGAGGGTTGTTGAACATCAACCCCCTTGAACGATGGTCGCCTCAACAGGCCAAGCTGCACCCTTTCATCACGCAACAGAAGTTTACTGGTCCCTTTGTACCGCCTATGAACCTAAAGGCGAGCTCGCTTAATCGATCGCCAGCTCCGGGAACTCAGCAGCAGCAGCAAGCGGCAGAACTGAGCAAGCAAAGAGCGCAAGCCGCACAAGCTCAGGCGCAAGCCGCAGCGCAGGGCAGCTACGGGATGCAGGCTAACCAGTATCCCCAGTCTGCCCATGGACAACCGCACGGACAAAGCCATGGTCAGCCACCTGTCTATGGTAACAGCAACATGTACACGCCTGGAGGCGGCCATAGTGGTGCGCCTCCCCCTTACGCCGTTCAGCAATCACCATATGGGCAGATGGCTATGAATCAGCAGCCGGCCCAGATGCCCGCCGCAAATTACTCCGGTGTAGCGCAACCGAACCTGTACCAGCAAGCCACAGTTCGAGCGGGGCGTCAACGAGCCTCTACTATGGACCAGCAACAGAACGGAATCCCGGCCTCGATTCAAAGGGTGGCAAGCCATTTAGACCCAAGCCAACCAATCCGACTGCAGCCGAGCCCGGCTTACTACCCACCGCCCGCCGACGGCATGGGTCTCACAGACTCTGGGTCTGGCAGAGTCGCCGGCAGGCGAGATAGTCGGACTCAAAGAGGCAGCACCAGAGGGAATAACCGGGACTTCATTCGGGACTTGGAAGGGCGGGCTCTTGAAGAGGGGTACAATGGTCAGAATCCCTGGCATTGAGTAGTCTCATGGAGACGAGTTTCTCGAACCTCTCAATCACTCACATCATATCCAGTCTATCACGAACCTGGCAAGCCCCATCACGGTTATGTTAGATTATAGCTTGGGGCTTCGAACCTTGGTCAACGTTGCTGAAATTTAACACGGGTGTTACAATCGAAAGACACCTGAAAAGGGGTTGGCGAGCATGGGTGGGGAATACACACTGCCTAAATGATGCGTCCAACGGCTACGTTTGGCAATGGAGCTTAAGTCGGATCGCGACAAGATTGAGAATGTGATCAGGGGGCCGACATTGATTTGGCGGCGAGATTGAAAAGTGCCAGAAGCATTAACCCCTAGCATGTTGCCCTGAGTGTCCGGAGCGTTGATGTTGCTCCCTGAACTCTCGAGCAGCCGTGTGGCGCACCCGGCACGGATACCCCTATTCCCGGGGCGCCACTTATGTACTTTCCACATTCTACTGGCTCTCATATCCTGAATTGCAAATCACAGTCCGGCAGTCTTGTACCTCTACCATAGCTGGATACGATAGCTTCGTCTTTGGGATAGCGCATCGCCCCTTTGCGTACAACGAGCTGCTAGTTTGGGGATTATGGTCAGTGATGGGTTGGCGGGGTCCTGGTAGGTGAATGTACGCTAGGAAAAGGAGCGAGCGGGAGATGAAAGCCATGGGTTTAACGGGCATGTGGTAAGATTCATGTTGAATGTAAAGAGCAGGAGCATTATTTTTAGAGCAACGGCCGTGTAACAAGCCTTCAAAGTATGGTTACTTATCTTGTGACAGGAGCTGGTATCAATTTGTAGGGCAACGTTGCAACAATCCGTACTGAATTGTCAAAAGATGGTGTTAATGTTTTTGATTTCTTTGAGTACTCTCTTATGCCACGGGAGTCAAGTTTTCTACCAATTATGCAAAGCAAACTGCTTCTAACCTAGGGCGTTTTATTCTTGATTTTGCCCAAAGAGTAGTTAGTCTGCATGATCTTTCCTAAGTATATGGAGGTTAGAATTATGCTACAGGGTATGTGCGTGACCGGCTGTCCGGAGCTCCCTCTCGCTAGGGGTCCGCCTCAAATAAGAAGATAAGAGAGCTGACAACTATTTCCCCTTCTTTCTCCTTCTTAAGGATCAGCACCTAGATCTGCAAGTCCCCTTATTATTATATGAAGTGGATGGGGGAGCCTCTTCTCACTTCTTGCCTATTGGCGCTGTTCCTGTGCGCGGCAGGAAGGAAGAGCTCCAGATAGTAGTAATAGTTGCGGTATAGTTGCGGTATTAGAGGTGTGGCGGGCCGGAATAGCATCGGCTGTATAGCCAAGCATATATAGCACCTAGACGTTTTCGCGGCCAAGTGCCCATATGGCCGCATATGGCCGGACTCCCATAAGAAAAGGAGCGTGAATATCCACGAGTCGATCAGGGGACGCGGGAAACCGTCTACTGGAGCAAGGTGTGTTGTCCAGAGCCCTGGCTTTCCGCCCTTACCTATAGTTGCGACCTCTTGTCTGGCCACCCGTGACCAGCTCGTCGCTATAGAGACCCCCATCGGTATCCATCGCGTCATAGAACCCCATGGATCCGTCGACTATCACACTATTACCAGCCAGACGGGTCTCGTTGGTTCGTTCGGTACGCGGCACGGGCGCGTAGCCTCCGGGCTTCATGTAGACGCTCAGTGTCCGGCCGTCGGCCTGTCAAAAAGACACACAAATCCGTCAGCATGTGGACAACTCGAAAGGTTCTACTCTCTCTCACAGCTCGGGGAAGGGGAAGAGCTTACAGTCTGTTTATCGAACCTCTCTATGACCCTATCCGCCCCTTCCTTGCTCTCGAATATTATTTCGGCAATGACGATCGGATGGGTCTTAACCAGCCGACAACTACTGATCAGACCGCCCACGGGCGTCATGGCACTTTCGATATCGGCGGCTGTCGTGCCCGGGGCGAAGTTCTGGGCCAGAACAGCAAATGGGCCGGCAAGGCCTTTAATCGTGAAGCCCTGGGGTGCAGATGGGCCTAGTAAACTCAGTTGTTGCGACGCCTTGTCTGGGAACGCGGCTGTCCGTGACAGGGCATTAGCTAGTTTGTTCTTGCGATTCGCGCGCGCCTTGGACTGGGGGGGTGCTCCGGGGCGCTGGACACGGGCGGCGAGAGAACCGGGTGCCGGTTGTTGTTGCGCCTGGGGCCGTCGGCCGTTCTGTGGATTATGGAGATCGTGAGTCCACTCGCCATTGACATTGCCGGGAGACGGGCGGACTCCGGTAGATTGACGCTATTGTGGGGAAAGGGAAGGGTGGAAAATATTCAGTATTTTTTCGAAACCACCGATCAGAGGGCAAGGGGCTCTCATGCATGGGCATACCTTCTTGACGCCTACTCGGCTTGCGAGCGAGCCGCCACTGCCAGGCTTTATGGGCGCGCTAGCCCGTCGCTGACCATCTTTGCTGAAGATGCGAGCAGCGAGCTCCTCGTTCCGCTTGCGCTCCCGGCCCTGACTGATGATCTTCTCGAATTCGAGGGCGTGCTTCTCCTTGGACATGGTGTCGGGAGTCGAGTGCTCGGCAGACAAACGCCAAGCACGGGGTGAAAGCCGAGGTATTGAAGAAACGTTCGTGTATTTTTGGGTCCAAGGTAGGAAGAACGGGACAGCTACGATAGTCTGGCAATTGAGCTTGCGAGTGTTGCAAATTAGAGAAGGGAAAAGCTATGGCGATAGGTTGCGTATGCCTGTACAGTGACAAGACTGAAGAAAAGATGGGGTTCTGGAAGGTTTAATGAACAAGGCTCACAACGCGCAGCGCGAAGTGCTAGGTTAGTTCCCGCCAATTCGGATATGGCAGGGGTCTTTCGTGTTGCGACCTGTAGGTTACATAGGTACAGCTGATTGTGCTATCTGAGTACATACAACCCTCTGTTTGGCTGGGTTATGATGCAGCCACCTGGGTTAGGCATTTCAGAGTGTGGCCATCTAGGGGTCTTTTCTTGTTCTTCCTTAACAGTGCATCAAGCAGGCAGAGGAGTTGGTTACAAAGAGATGGGCCTCGTAATAATAATCGTGTATTGTATGTGAGCACCTCATATGTCTAGATAGCAGTCGAGATACCAAGCAGGAGCTGCCTTTTAAGTACTTATTCACAACCTTCTTTGGGCTTACAGTGGTTTGTCACATCTTACGTTGTTATTCTGGACTGTTATGATGCTGAATTGTTGTGCTCAAGATCACTACTGTAAGTTTAATACTCTGTTTTATGAGGGTGCGGTCTTCCATGCGTGGCGCGGTTAGGTAGCCTACTAAGGTAAGTTCCTCTTTAACTGGCTAGTGACTGGCTAACCTAAGTTAGTCTAACCTAGTGATCTTTTTGGTAAACAGTGGATATGGCATTTAATATGGGTCCATAGAGGTACACGCATTGACCACCTCCAGCATTACAAGATTAGGGTCAAGCGAGGAGAGCACCAGCAGTGGCTCCCACACAAACTAGTGGGAGCATGGAAAATTGTCGGCTCATCAATTTCGGGGGCCTCTCTAACACCCAAAAAACTTCCCTGTGTTCACCCATCTCCAACCACACCACCACATTCCCTCAACAACCTCGGATTGCGCACAGTAGACCGGCACAATGGGTCGCGTTGTAAGTTGACGATTTCTAGGGCTGGAATTTCGATGGCGACAAATCACTAAGTGTGACAACAGATCCGTAATCAGAGAAAGGGTAACGGCGGTATCTTCAGTAGGTCTACCCACCCGAAACTTCGAGTTCGAACCACCACGAATCGCTCCCCCGACATGCCGCCTCAAATGCTTGCAACACATTTCCAAGAATCACGAAATATCGAAAAATTAATAGGATACTTACAAGTCTTTCTTTAGCCGCCAACACCCGCCTCCGAAAGGCCCCTGCCAAGTTCCGAAGCCTCGACTACGCCGAACGCCATGGATACATGCGAGGTGTGATCAAGGAGATCATCCACGACCCCGGCCGTGGCGCTCCCCTTGCCCGCGTCGTCTTCCGCGACCCCTACAAGTTCAAGCAGGTCAAGGAGACCTTCATTGCCAACGAGGGCATGTACACCGGCCAGTTCATCTACGCCGGAAAGAACGCCGCCCTGACCGTCGGAAACATCCTCCCCCTGTCCTCCATGCCCGAAGGTACCGTCGTCTCCAACGTCGAGGAGAAGGTTGGTGACCGTGGCACCCTCGGCCGCACCTCCGGTAACTACGTCACCATTGTCGGCCACAACCCCGATGAGGGCAAGACCCGCATCAAGCTCCCCTCCGGCGCCAAGAAGGTCGTCAGCAGCAGCTCCCGTGGCATGATCGGTATCGTTGCTGGTGGTGGTCGTACCGACAAGCCTCTCCTGAAGGCTTCTCGTGCCAAGCACAAGTTCGCCGTCAAGCGCAACTCGTGGCCCAAGACTCGCGGTGTTGCCATGAACCCCGTCGACCATCCTCACGGTGGTGTAAGTTTCAGCCGAACTATGGCGATCGAGAAGGACGTGATGAGACTGACACAGGCTCCCAGGGTAACCATCAACATATCGGTAAGGCCTCGACCATCTCGAGATACGCTGCGCAGGGTCAAAAGGCGGGTCTTATTGCTGCCAGACGGACTGGTCTGCTCCGTGGTACGCAAAAGACAAAGGAGTAAATTTGATCTCCTACACTCTGGTTTATCAAGGCGGTTGGAGTTTCGTTGTTGTTTGCATCTTCAGGTACAGGCGAGTCGACATGAGATAGGCTCAATGGGAAAGTACCCGGCATCAGATTCTTCTTTACCTCTCTTCGGGACATACTTTACGAAGTGACGCGCGAGGCGTGAATAGGTTGCCCAGACTACCTACACGTGAAGATGTCATGGTCGTAAGGACAGCACATGGCCAAAAAATATTATGATACAGGCAGATTCCAGACAGGCTGGATTGTGTAATGAGCAAAAAAAGACGTTAACCCAACCGACCGAGAGAGAGAGAGAGAGATTCGAAAACGATAAGCCGTCTTCACCGTGGGGGGAATGGTCTACCTCATGCCTCATGCCCAAAGTGCTCGCTATGTTAGACATGTTGTACGAAGGTATGGCGGAAGCTTAGGAAACCCATGTGGGTCAAGCAAGACGTAAGGATGGCCTTCCAAACCACGTACAGGAAACGGCTACTTATGGACATGGTCGCCACGATGCCGATTTCGTAAACGTGCCGAGCCGAGACAACTTTCAGGACCCAATTCCCGTCGACTTGAGGAGGTAGAAAGTTCCCAAGGCATGACGCCAGTCTAACCTAGTAAAATGGGGGAATATTACTGTAATTCATGAAAATGCATTGCCGCGAAATAATCCTCCGGCCAGTCCACCCCCACCAACCAAACTGTCCGAATTAAACCCCACCATCAATCGACGACTTTTGCCCATATAAATGGTTACCCCTCCATAGCAAGTCAAGGTAGGGTCTTCTTTAGGTCGTCTCATACTTTCTCGTCATCCCCCCTTTTTTCTCTTTACCCTCAGTTTTAAGTTCGGCAATAACTGCTCTGTTCACATGCAAAATGGCTGCCAGCAAAGAATTCGCTCTCCTCTGCTTGGAGAACCCTCTTCTTGGTAGGTCTTCTAGCTTTCCCTCTTCAGTTTGACCATAAACAGGTGAGGGACGGTGTAGGTTATATGCTACGGGTTGTAGAGGGGCACACAAGCGTCTCCCTCGACCCCCCCCTTTTCTCGCCTATTACCTTATCCATTCTCTCAACCACCCCTGGACTGGACAGGCGCGCGACGGTTGCTGACATAACCACCTATGAAAAACAGACATCCAGGCCGTCGGAAACGAGGAGCTGCTGAACAAGTATGGCCTCAAGGCGAACGACGCGATCCTGGCCGAGGAGAAGCACATCCCGCTGTACGAGGAGCTGCTGAACAACTACGACGCCAAGCTGATCGCCGGCGGCGCGGCGCAGAACACGGCGCGCGGCGCGCAGTACGTCCTGCCGCCCAACAGCGTCGTGTACCTGGGCGCCGTGGGCGATGACAAGTACGCCGCCATCCTCAAGGACGCCGTCAAGCAGGTGGGCCTGCGCGTCGAGTACCAGATCGACCCCAAGACGCCCACCGGCCGCTGCGGCGCCATCATCACCGGCGTCCACCGCTCCCTCTGCACCGACCTCGGCGCCGCCAACCTGTACACCATCGACCACCTCAAGAGCCCCGAGATCTGGAAGCTCGTCGAGAACGCAGACTTCTTCTATGTCGGTGGTTTCCACTTCACCGGTATGTTGTGGCATATTTTATTCTATTCTCAATTCGCCCAAAATCTCTTAAAAGCCCGCCCCTCTTCGTTTCCCCACCCCACCCTTTCACAAATTCCAGAAAAAGCTAAACCAAGAAAATCATCTAATCTCACCACAGTCTGCCCCCCTGCCATCATGGCCCTGGCCGAAGAGGCCGCCTCGAAGAACAAGACCTTCATCGTGAACCTGTCCGCGCCCTTCATCCCCGAGTTCTTCAAGGATCCCCTTGACGCGTCCGCCCCCTACTGGGACTTCGTCATCTGCAACGAGACCGAGACGGCCGCGTACGCCAAGTCCCACGGCCTCGCCGACATCGCCCATGACGTCCCCGCCGTGGCCAAGCACCTGGCCAACCTGCCCAAGAAGAACACGCAGAAGGCCCGCGTCGTCGTCGTCACCCAGGGCACCCACCCCACCGTCGTGGCCGTCCAGGGCCACGACGAGGTCAAGGAGTACCCCGTCCACGCCATCGCTGCCGAAAAGATCAACGACACCAACGGCGCCGGTGATGCCTTCGCCGGCGGCTTCGTCGCCGGTCTCGTCCAGGGCAAAGATATCCCCACCGCTGTCGATATGGGACAGTGGCTCGCGGCCTTGAGCATTCAGGAGCTTGGCCCTTCGTAAGTTGAATCCCCCTTTTCGGTTTTCTATCATATTTTAGCAATCTTTGCGTTCCGTTAGTGTTCGTCACTTCGCTAGCACATTGTCACACCGGCCCTTCATTTTTCACTTGCACAGCTACAACGGCTCGGCTGTGTTCTAAAAGCGATGCAATTCTCTCCTTTGAGCTATACTATTCCTAGAGAGCACTTTCAACCGACTTTGAAGCCGCTTGCTGGAGGCTGGAGCTAATAGACGAGCACACATCCTCCTGCTCAACACCTCTGACCCCCCCCTTCGGCAACAAACAACATCCCGCAACAGCCCTGTACTTTCCTTTCCCTCGCACATAACACAGTCTTCTGGCGCAGAGGGCAAAGCAAAGGGCCGGATCTCTGACATCTCCTTTCTCTTCCGCAGGTACCCCTTCCCGAAGAAGACTTACCAACCCACTTCGTAAATCGAGCTACCTGAATCTGCCCGATCTCGGAGGGCACGGAGGAGGTAGGAGAGTAAGAAAAGAGAGGGAAGGATCAAATCAGCGAAATGATAGCATAGGTACCCGTGTTTTTCAATCTGGCGGTGCGGTATACCCTCTGGCGTTACTCAACTTTACGCAAAAAAAAGGAGGACGGCGTTTTTTCGTTTCATTTAAAGATTGGGCAAGGCAATATTCGGTTGACGTGGCTGGCTTAACCATGACGGGCATTTGCGACGGCGAAACGAGGGAAAAGACAAGAACTTGTTTCTTCCTGTATATTTGTGATATACTTTGTTGGGTTTCAACAACTGGGAAGCTTTCCATCCATCCATCTTCAGTTCCCACTCAGGAAATGCTGGCGCCAATGGCACAACGTCGCTCTTGAACCAGTTAATGTGCACGACATAGGTACTGCCGTCTCTGCTGGGAAGGACCCCCTCGAGGCCGCTTCGTTCAGAATGCAAGATGCATCATCTGGTGAGCTTAAGCGGTAAGAGCGCCAGCAGAGGACCTAGTGGCGCAACCGAATCGGTATTCCAGGTATGGACTTGTTTCTCAACCCGTTGATATCTGTTCCCGATGGTCTCGAACTTTTGGCCGGGGGCAATCAGATAGCCCTAAGCATACGAGCAATGGCAAGGCAGTTGTCAACTTCACTTGGGGCGTGGCTTGTAGTTGTTATCCATAAAAGCCGCGTGCATAATCTGCCCGTCGTAAGATAGCTCAGAGGTACCTGTTACCGCCTTGAGCTTATTGCGGAAGTGTGTTGGGTCTTCCCTGTTGTTCACGCCTTCGCCTAGTCGACTAAACGGGGTCGTGGCGTTGTAGTAATTGCCATTGCAGGCGACGGCATTCGCCGGACCAGTTCGTACGGCGCTAGGGGTGCCCGCGTATAGACTGCTAGGATGAGAGAATCCGATGGACGAAGCAGGAGCAGGCGTCTCGTGCGGCCAAGGCGAGGCTCTGTGCTGATGGGTGGCTGATGCCCCTGAACTCCATATGCCCTGTCCACCCAGGCTGTTCCCCCCGGATGGTCCGGTATGGCCGAGGCCTGGGTTTATTACAGTGTGGCCGAAGTTGGCCAAGCCCGCAGAAGTTGTTGCACCATCCCGAAGGCCAACCGGGCTCTCGCCATAGGTCCCAAAGGCATTGTATCGTGCACCGGGTGACCGTGTGGAAGTGGGTGCTTGAGCACCTACAGATGTGGATGTCGTATTCTGGTCCCCCCATATGTGACTGACATGGCTATCATTGAATCTTCCGTTCGCAGGCGAAGCAGAGTCACGAGAGAGACCATGCTGCGCAAGGAGCGCTGAATTGAGACTGTCGAGCACAGCATGGCGGGACCCTTCCAATGCATCCATCTGGAAGTCGCGCAGTCCAAGGCTTGGGCTCGACGAATGAACAAGCGGAAACCTATCCAAGTGTCCTGCGTTGAGCCTCGGAGACAGACCGTGAGGAAGAGCACGTTCGAAACTTGCGCTGAGCTCTCCGAGGTAAGGTGACGATGCTGCCGCACTCCTTGGTATGCTCTGCCCGTTTGAGCTCAGGTGGTTATTCTCTCGGCTGGCTGAGCGATGTTGGGCAGGTTTGTAAAAGTAGTCCCACGGAAGGTTCGGGATGGCTCTCGACACCGGGGACGGTTGAGCTGGACTCACGTCAAGGCCGCCAAAGACTTCATTAGCCGTGGTTGAATGCATCCCATAGCTAGACTCTGCCAGAGCTTCGCCCGAGTGCGGACGCTCGTCTTCCGGAGGGTCCAGGAGTCTGTTGACCATATTAACCATCTCAGTGTCTTCACTGGGGTCGGAACTTTGATAAACAGCCGGCCGTTGTTTGGCTGAATAATTTTCCTTTCTCGGAAGCTCCTGAGCCGGCGGTGCATCCTCTGTTCTCCCATTCATGGGCATTGGAACATGCTCGTTAATCGGTTCGGCCTTCTGCTGCGGAGCGGTTGTTTCTTCTTTGTCCATATGCTCCGGTTCCTCATTGGGTTCCTCAGAACCCAGCTTGCGCAAGAGGTGAGACAAAGTAGCGTCATTAGGAGGCATCGCTGGTGCTGCCCCTTCCACATATTTCCAAGCCTCAACGTTGCGGCCTTCGTGCTTTCTGACCACCAAATTGAGAGGAAAATTCGGGCTTCCAGACAGCAACGCTCCACATCTGACGATATCCCGAATGCGCCAGACTGCCTCTGTCTCCGGTTGAAATTTCTGGCCAAAGACCTTTTGTTGAGGCTTCCGCACTTTGGTACGTCTCATGGGCGTCGAGCGTTGTTGCTCTTCAACATTAAGAAACAGAGGTAGTTTTTGATCGCTAAGCGGGCGAAGTCCTTGAGCCTCAGTGTCTTCGGGAAGGAGATACTTTGACGAAATTGTCTGTACAGTGGGGTCGATAAAAAGGTTAAGAGACGTAAGTGCGTCCGCAAGTAGCCCGTAAACCTCCTGAATTTGGGGTTCGAGGTATTCTTGATATTGCACCAAGTCAGCTCTGACGACGTATATCCAGGCGACATAAAGCCGGATGAGAGGCAGAAGCCTCTGTAGTCCCGGTCCGAACTTTATACAACTTTCGCCCTCGCTTGTGCCAGGAGACAAGGGAGCTGATGGCTCGTCATTAAGAGTATGCTGCAGCACCCGGAGCAAAGCCAACACCATACGGACGTTGAACCGCAACAAGAACTGACAAGACTGAGACCCTTCCATGGTCCATGAAGCTACAAGGCATGAGAGTTAGCAGGACGGACAGCGGAGTGTCAACAGAAATTGTGTGGACTTGCCCTTGACCCTCTCCGTCGAGATATCATAAGCTGCCATGTTTATCAGGGTCATCTTAAGCAGCACTGTTTCGGACCCCTCGGCCTTCAGCGCCAACTCAACACGATGCAAGACTTCGTCCTCCAGCTCGACCTGTGCTGAAAATTGTTTTCCATGGAAATAGTATGCGTGTAGTCGGACAAACCACGCTGCCATGGCTTCTGAATGGTCTTTAGCCGCGCGATGCTTGGCTTGCGAGGCACCTTCAGGGTGTTTGAATTCTTGCTTCAAGTTTTGCAAGGCTAAAGGGTGTGGGACCGAGATGGATATTGCGCGACAGAAGTGATATACAATGTCAAAGTGCTGATCCAAAGCCTGATGGAGGATGGCCAATTGATGATGGGCAGAACCGTCGTCTGGGTTCAAGACGTTGGCCATGTCGTAGTATCCCACGGCTCTGTCGAAAATAGCCTTGGACACTTTATCGGAGGCTTGACATTGGTATCGGGCGAGGTCGCCTAGACGAACTAGAGTGGTCTGGCAAGACTTCAAAGCCAAACCGCGCAAGGGTGCGGCCGGGAGGGCATCCTTTCGATCCTCTTCGTCCGGTTGTATTTCAACTCCGTAAGCTAACTGTTGGAGCTCGGGGATGGAGAAGCGGTGGTGGAGTTGCTGTATATAGACAACGTAAAACTTTTCCGAGGTTTTGAGAAAGGCTCGGTAGAGTTTGTCAAGCTTACGCTTTTGTACGGCCTGCTTCGGTGTATTCAGGCGCCCAAGGGCTCGTCGGTATTCGCCATTCAAGAATGTGTGACATTGCCAGAGGCAAGTCTCTACCTTCTTCCGAACCGCATATTCAAAGTCGTTGATGATAACTTGCAGGCAGGCTAAGCGGAACCTGTAAAGCGATTAGCACCGTGGCGACAGAAGAACTCTGGGTTGGGATGAGAGCTGTGCATACTCCGCGATAGTCGCTTCAGCGTCTTGAAAGCGGGTTGTGTACTGGGTTGTACTGCGCTCCTTCTTCAGGCTTGAGACGCTCTCCTCAATTTCGGAGCGGATACGCTGTGCTTGTCTAATGAATACGCGTTAGTAGGGCATGAGTAGGCAGGAGAAATAATATCACCGCCCTCTATTGTGGCAAGGGAAACGTACACCCAGCTCTGCTTCGCCTCCTGTCGAGACGTTGCCATGATGGAAGGAGAATTGAATGAGCAGCCAATCGTGCCGTGAATCGAGATGGGCGCGTTGTTAACTAGGGAGAGTTAAATGTAGAAGCACCCGATCCGGGGTGCGCAAAAGCTGAGACGGACCAACAACGTCGGGGCACGGCTCAAAGTCAAGATTCTGGATCACACAAACTGGAACGGGCGTTGGTGATGCATAGGAGGTCCATAGCTCTGCTGGTGAGGCGATCGAGGGTTAGGGCGCGCCGCAGATGTAGGTTTGCCAGACGTGATAGCTCTATCGGAGGCAAATATGGGGAACATTGGCGTGGAGAGCAGAGGGACGGACAAGAAACGAATGGCGACTGAGTTCCCAAAGAGAATACGACCGGAAGACAATAAATAAACCAGCCAGGATGTGCGATTGCAATGGCAGTATCGCGGTCGATGTTGTTCAATGTAAGGTTAAGTAGCTATCACTCCGTGAATGCTGGCGGGTGAGTAGAAGACTAACCTTAACCTTAGGCCAAGAGAAGGGACCGACCGGGGCTGATCACTGGAGTTGATTGTAGCCCTCTTGCGGCTTAATAAGGTTAGTACAGCAGTACGGTAACCTAATCTAGCATTTGCCAGTACGGCTGTAGTATGTACTGCTGTAGGCAGGTAACAAACAAACACAAAGCAAACCCACCCCGAAATATCCTACCCCGCCCTTCTGGTACCGACCTAGACTACATACCTAAGGATCTCTGATTGTTTTCAGTGTGTGTTCAACGTTGTCTCTGCCCCGATAAACAGTCACAGGATCTCTGAGTAACAGGCCAAGGAAAACACATTACCAGCTTATTAGTATCTGGGCACACCTGGGGTTAGAGGCATACATTGCCAGGTGGACGTCGTGTATGCAGGCCTGACCAATTCCATACCTATGTAGTTACCCAGGTTAGGTGTTCTTGTTGGGCATACGTCTGATCCACCGAAATCATCAGCCAAGTCGTACCTATTTACCTATGGTATCTTCACTTGGACTTGGACTTAGCCTAGGCCTTTGCAACCTGAAAATAATAATGATTTTCGCGACCCCTGGCTCGTCTTAGTAGCTAGCCTAGATTCCTTTTGACGTACCGTTGTTTTGCTTGCAGGAAAGAAGTAACTCAGATTGGTCTTGGGCTTGGGAACACCTCAACGCGAGACGGCGCTTTTTCTGGATTTTGGATCGAGGCCCACCACCGAATACTCGCGAAACTACTGCTGTACTGGCTGAGTGGAATACAATCAGCGTTGCTAATGTAATTCACCCTTTCCTGAGACCTGTCACATTGCACAAAGATGAAGCGCTCACGCGAGCCTGAAGAAGAGCATCCCGCAGACATCAACCGCACCTCCGATGACCGGCAAGTGGACGAAGCAGAAGCAGCACAGCCGGCCGCTAAGATAGCGGAACTCGACAAGTTAGCCGTGGATACTAGCTCAGCCATAGCAATGAAATGCTCTCTTCCGCCACATTCCGAGGTGCTGTCCTTCAGAACCTACGAGGATTACGAAGTTCATTATAACAAGTCACACACAAACCGCTGTGCCGAGTGCAACAAGAACTTCCCTTCGGACCACTTGCTGAATGTCCATTTCGAGGACTGCCATGATGCTTTTGCGGCCGTAAAGAGAGAAAGGGGGGAGCACACTGTGAGTGGATTCCATTTGCTGGCTTCGGTCTTGTATTCGAACGCTGCTAATGTCCGTACAGTATTCTTGTTTCGTAGAAGGGTGTGACCGGAAATGCAGAACCCCTTACAAGAGACGCAATCACCTTATAGACAAGCACATGTATCCGAAAAATTACTTCTTTGCACTCACAAAGGAAGGTATTGATGGGAGGCAATCCCTGCTACTCGACGGGGGGCGCCATCGGAGGCCTTCAACAGCCACAACCGCCAGCGTGACTGAACCATCGCGGCGCAGGCAAAGTATCCGCCAAGGGGAAGAGACTACGAGAAGACCGGGGAGTAACGAAATGGAAGTATCGCCGGATAGTCCTGCGGAAGTTCCAGATGTCGAGATGGATGGCTTGGCCGGGGCGATGTCGGCGCTACAGTTTGTCCCTCCATCCATCAAGTTTGGCCGAGGCAGAGGGAAAGCAGGGTTTGCCAAGAGCTGATTGGCGACGGGATGACGAAGAATACGAGAAGCAACGATACGATCCTATGAGGTACAACAAGCCCGCATGACCGAATCGATACTGATGACAATAAACCCTTGGCCGCGCGCGTTGAGTCAGTAACAGCACTGGAAGCAGTTACATTGTGTCACCAGCATTGCTTAACAGATAGAAAATGTACATGCCCGTGTCCCTGTTTGCCCGTTTCCTGAATGGGTTATTCCCCATAATACGCCTCAACGCCGTGATGCTGGATATCGAATGCTGTAACAATCAAATGCGTGACTAGGTACTAGTCGCTGGACGCACATCCCCTGCAACCGCAGTTTACGCATTGCACGTCCTGTTCATCCTTTAACTGCGCTTTAGGTACGCGGCAGATGCACGTAGATTGGAAATTTGTCTCCTTGGTTTGGATACACCTCAAGCAGCATAGCTATCCAAAACTCGTGGTATTAGCCCTCATTCCAAACACTTTTAGGGGTCCCTGGATCAGAGTGGACATACCTTCTCGTAACCCTGCTTCTTCCATTTTGCAATGAGCATTGGGTCAGCATAGCTGTTTTTCAGAAGCCAGTCGTAGAGCTGCTTGCTAATAGCCTCCTTCTCGTAATAGAGCTCGTATATATAGCGGCTACGTTGGTGAGCAATCTGGAAGATGGGCCACTGCGCCTGATGCTTCGGTACGTTGTTGGTAGGTGTATTCTGAGCATCTTTCATCTTGATCGCGAAGACTTCGAGATCGTCTCGAATATCGTCGAAGCCGGCAGGGGGCTTCTTGCCACGCGCTGCGTGCGAGCGGATTGCAGGCATACTCTGGGCACCTCGGGTTTTCGCGCGCTTCACTTGAGCTAAGAAGAGGCGCACAGTGAATGCAACTTCAATTTTTGGAGGCGTATACACAGGCGATCCCACAGGACAGGACGGATATGGTTATTCCGTAGGCTGATGGCTTATTTCTTTCGACATTCGAGGGCAAGGCTGGGGGATTTGGGCATCAAGCAGTGCCAACTTCTGGGGGGCGTACAGAATATGTAGGTGCTTTATGTAAGCTGAGTTAGCGCCACAATACCTTCCACGCTCACTGTACAGTGTAGGGCGCCGGCGACTGTACATGTCTGTACTGTAGGGGAACGAACAAAGTGGATCCTAAATACACATGAGGTACCAAGGTACATATGTATCCAAATTAGCAATAGGTACGATTAAGTAAGCCTGATGTGGCTAGTGCATCCCAACGCCAGGTTCCTGATGGCGGTCGGTCACCTCGAGACAATTCGAGCTTGACGTCGCTCGAACGAACCTCATCACAGGACAGAGGGATATCTCCGAAGATGGCGGTAACTCCCACCCAATTCGCGCGCACAACGCGCCAGTGTCAGTACAGTCCTGTTTCTTCAGCCATTGACCATGAGCTAATTGCGCTAATAGCAACCAACTGGACTGATGCAAAGCGACGAGTGCTGGCCGCCTACCGAGAATGGATTCGAGCTGTACGTCTCACGACTCTTCAAGATGGAGTTTTCGCACACCAGTCGGCCAAATTTCAGCGTCACGACTGACACGCTGGGCTATTTCGCAGGCACCAGAAATCCAAAAGATGTACTCCGTCCCTCTCCCTATCTCTACTATCCGCACACGAATGAGGCAAGAGTTCGAGCGACATCGCTACGTCAACAAGCTCCCTGTCGTCGATGTCTTGCTCATGCAGAACAATGCCGAGTACCAGGTCCGTCAAGCTCTTTACGATAATTCATTGTTCGCCGGGCTGTGGTAAAGGGCGCAATAGCTTAAGGGAGAATAACCGCTGATGGCTTCATACACAGGAAATGATGAACTTCTGGAAGCAAACCACCCACGTTATGTCATACTTCAATACCGACAACTTTCAAGGGGCTCGGAGATTACCAGAAAACTTCATCCAGGGTTTCTTGGAGGCAAGCACAATTATACCGGTCCTTGAGTTCCTACGAAAATACGCTAACATAGCATAGGGTCGCAACTAGGTTCGGATATCGCCACTTGGTGTATCGTATATAGCAGAGAGAGAAGCTCATTTGTTGTCTAAGATGTGGTCTATATTACGCCAAACGCCGTAGTGAAAACGCCGCACTATGCTATGCTTGTAAGCTCTATCCCTTTGAGCAACAACCTTATTCCGCAACCCAAAGCGGCCTCCACCATTGGAGCTGATCAGGACTTCGTTGCCATGAAGGCTTCTCTCTTGGACCAAAACTCTTCGGATACCACATCACATAGGTCTTCAAGATCTCGGAGGCCCTTCTCTAATGCTGCTGTGGCTGTTGTTGTGTCTAAAGATCGTGTCAGCTTATAGAATGGCAGAGGTGATCCGATACAAGACGAACCGTATGTCTGAATTCTTATATTCATCTTCTCCTCAGACGGATGAGGGATAGCATAAGCACAAAACTCTACGTCAGGGCTGTTTCTTCGGTTAGAATTCAATGCTTTCAAGTTCAGCTTCCGAGGTGATTGTCTTACTTCTTCATGATGATGTAGCGCAGGGCATTACCCAGTGTGTGTCCCTCTTTAAGAAATTCAAATGAAGCCGCTGTGCTTGTTGAACCAGGGAGCTGTATCTTTCGTTAGGAAACTGATGACATCCAGTGGTAAGTGGGGTTGGGAACAATAAACTCACTATGCGAACTCTTTGGGTCTCTTCTTCCTCCTCCTCTTCCTCTTGTTCGGGGGTTACATCGTCCCCTTCGTCTTCCTGCATCGGGTCATCGCTATCAAGCGGCCTCTGTGCAGAAGGAGGTGCGACGTCCTCCATAGTAGTATCCTCCTCAGCCCCAGCGGCCATGTCTTTTGTTCTGCTAGGCATGTTGACCGTTCGTTCCTTGAACTTTCCGCCCCTGTCAACGAGTTTTGGATGTAGAGGAATCGTATGAAAGCCTCAATATTAACTGGAGCGGGTTTACCTGAAACTCAGTTACCCAAGCTCTTCTGTGTTTTGAACTCGAAATATAGCACAATGGTGGGGCTGGCTGCTGTTATCCCAAGGCTCAAATGCTTCAAAACCATAAAATTCATTTTCAGCTTTTCTGGAACCTCAGCTGGCAAAGTGAAAGCCGCGTCATATTCTCAGTTGCGGGATGGCTCAATGTCAGCTGTCGACCAGCTGTCCGTGATCAATTGCCCAATCTCTCCGGGCCTTGAGGAAGCCTACATATGTACCAAGGTATCGATAACGCTACAAGCAGTAGAACACTGCTTCGACATTACATAATCCAAATAATTCAATGCTTTGAGTGCACACCTGTACAGCAGTATGCAATTCACATTCTTATGCTAGAGGGTGCTGACAGATGTTTAATAATCACACAATCATTACTGCATTTGGTATTGTTACCTTCAATTTCGGAAAAAGAAAATCGATAGTCTGCCCTATTGGCGACACCTTTGTCTTGCATGTGCTTTTTGGCTTGTCCTCCTTTGCAAGTTGCATGCTCCTATTATGACCCCTACCTCTCAAGAGACGGAAGATTTCTGAAGTCACGTTAATTTCAAATATTGATCCCTCCCGTGACACCTACTACTTCCCATAAAGCTGCCGGCTCGAATGGAATCCTTTCAGTGTATCCACTTCAAGCCTTCAAGCACCAATACGGCAGACAGCAGACAGCAGTAACATTACGAGAGTTACGCCTGTTCGCTCGGTTGGCCCCCTTGTCACAAAGAGGGTTAAAGAGCGGAATGCGACTGGGATTATTCTCTAGTAGACTAGTGTTTCCAGTCATATTGCCCTGTTGAAGACGCGCAACTCTTCAACTGAGGCCTAGACAACTCGCAGTCTCCTTTAGGCCCGTATCTCTGTATTTCGTTCTGTCTCTGCATGCAGGTGTCTACAAAAGGGAGAACATGTCAGTGACTGCCAGTTCAGCGCCACAAAGCGTGTACTCTGTAAGTGTGCCGCATATTCTCGTCAGCTAGAGAGCAAGAGACCGTCTCAAAATTGCGGCAGCAAAAGATGGTGGTAAATTGGCACAAAAGGGAATGCGCAGTGCCGAAGCTGCTGTGTATCCCTTCTTCGCTCTAGCACCGTATACCCACGAAACAGAGAATAGAATTGCTGTCTTCAAAGCCAGCATAGGCTCCTAGATGCATTAGGTTTGAAGACGAAGTGCTCGAGGCAGTATTTGAATGGGATAGAGTATCTCCTCAGGCATTTGTGGTGAAGTACTGAAAAGCAAAGTCTTAATTATATATTAGGCCAACTGCCTGCTTCTGACGAAAAGAGGTCAAAACAGCTTACCTACTATCTTTTTCTATAAAGTAAACGGATACAAGCGGACAACTAGTTCTGGAGTCCAGGCTAAAGTTTTGATTATTGACCATATATACAATGTTTCTCAGTCGATTCATTTCAATTATAAGTATGTTCTGGTGTGCTTATAACAGCGTGTGAACGTACGGTAGATGCTTTATATTCTTGCTGTATATGCAGTACACTGTACAGCCAACAAGGAGGGGCACGCTCTAGCTATCTAGAAGAGGATGGGACGGACAAAATGGCAACGGCAGATCACGGAGTTTGCGGATTGGACTAACATAGGGGTTGGGGATCTGGGGTGTGTTGCTTGAGGTCGCTTGTCTGTTTTTAGTAGTTTCTTGCGAACTCCATGGGATCCGCATAGGTTAGCTGGCCAGGTTAAACTCACTCATCTGAAGCATCTTAAGTTAGAGGTAGGAATTTATCGTCTCTTAGTTAAAATTGTCCCGCATCACATAGACACTACATACGTTAATCAGATCCAGTTAAGCATCACTCACCATGACACTCCTGTTGTCGACTAGGTACCATCGGTCTTCAGATGGTTATTTATCTACTGTTTGTAGTTAGCTCTTACCGAGTGCAGGCGATCCGTTGATCGATCAAACATGGCAGGGTAGGATATCCCGAACTACTACCTCAACCCAGTAATAATAACAAACCAAGGGATCGACAGGTACATCAGACAATGAGGGATCCTACTTTGTATATCTTGGTTTGCCACATCTGTACAAGGTTATCTTTTAAGGTTGGTCTACCCGACCTACAACTCGGTTTTATTCACTTCAGGCCGTCATTCCGTGTCAAACTGTGTTGGATCTAAGTAGGTAGGTTAGGTGGCTTGTTGTCCTAGCTGGAGGAGCAGATCGTAAAAGGTACCTGTTGTGAAATGCAACGAGATGATTGCATGTTGGATGACTTCCACAAGAAGGCAAAGAGGGAAGAAACTTTTTGGTCCCTCTGCCTCTGGGCGAATGGACGGGCAGAAGCCGATGTTTTCAGCCGTGCCAAGGAAGGGAGGAGCACGGAGTACAGGTAGCTATCACATACGTCTTTTGCCTGCGTCTTGCTTCTCAGGACAGAGCCAAATCATCGTCGGCAACCTCAAAGGAAGAACATGCAGATACCGACCGTTGGCTCCCGTTTCAATGTCGGACGGGATTTCGGGATGTGCCAGGTACAAGCTGTACAGTCGTTCTGCCTGATCTCACCTGAAAATTATGGAGCACAGCATTGTCCCCTGGTTAGCTCAGGTGGGACTTGGATGCATGTGGTTTCTTGATGTTTCAACTCGGAAAGGCTCCTGTGCGTCAGATTGCGCTAAGTCCTTGTTTCAAATCCGGTTAGTATACCGATGTATTTCCTTTTTGAGGGCTTGTAAGAAGGGGGGAGGCCATCCAGCAGCCTTCATATAAAAAGAGACGCCGATGGGATCGAAGCTCATAAATGGAAGTTCAATAGTCTCTTGATAGACAGCCTTCCAACATGCCATCTTTGTATGCTGCCTATGGACAATTGACTCCATCGTATCAGTAAAGGTGTATAACTTCCTTCTGCCCGCAGATTATTGTTTTCTCCTTTGCGAGACACAACTTGTACCATCACCCTGACCTACCTGAATCTTATGCGGGTTTTCAATGCCAATCACGAAGTACATCCCATTAGTACCTATAGCTACATTACAAAATGGGATAACCTTGATCGAGTTTTTCAGCGACCTTATCCTGAGCTTGAAATTTTCCGGGTGCAAGTAAGGCAAAGTAATGAACATTGATTGCGTGAGAGTTGGCGATACAACTATCGATGTACAGGCTGCTACAGAGAGATGTCATAGATGTTTCAGGGGAGTGCAAAAATGCGCTGCGGGCACCAACATACCTTTTCTCACCTCAGCAAGCTAGTATCCATCTGTCAGACCAGTGAACTTCGAGTTTGGCAAAAACTGAACGGCTTTGTTTCAAATAGTTTCTGCAGTGGACCGTGGGTGGGTAAGGGACTAACATACAAGTAGGTACTTTCATGGACAGAATGCAGAATAGGGCAAGTGAGAATGTTTCAACTTTCAACTCTGGAGAAAGCCAGAAAACTAAGAAAAGAAATCGAAGACAAGGTCAGAATCTTATGGCTACCTAGGTGTGTTCAAGGAGATGCTGTTCAAATAACATGCCCACTTTGAACAAACCACAGATTCACTGTACAGAAACAAGAAAGAACGTGTCCTAGTTGCAACTTCGTGTCTGCCGCCAATGACATGCTGTTTGATCTGTACAAGAGTCATAGAGAGCTCCTGTTTCCCTTCAGCACCCCTGATGATATTATTTTGCTGAGCCTGATGTTGGCTGCGCCTTGTCGCAACGCCTCCCCTGAAATGTATTGTATCAGAATCAGCTTGAGCTGCCTATAGGGTGCGAATTATAGTCCCTACCGCCTCCTGTCAGTATCATATCAAGTCTTGCCAGACTTGATATGATGAATTAGGAAATCGTCTTCGCACATGCCTTCATCCTTGGGAGGATTCTTGCACTGCTTTACTTGTAATGTTATTTCTTGAAGTTTGTCTTCCAGCCCATCCCAATTCCCTGCCACGCCAGCGTACGTACTTCTCTCAACCTATTACAAAGCACTGGCACCGGCATGTATCAAAAATGTCGGGCGCTAAGCCGAATAGCGACAGCTAACGAGTAATGTTGTCCTGATTAAGGTACTGTTAGGTACTAGCACCATGGCGTGACACACGATCGAGGCACCCAGGCCTACTGGGGCACATAGACACCAATCAACCTTAACTCTGCCCCTCTTCTCTCGAAACTCTCAGCGCACCACTATCTGGCCCTGGCATCTGGCCTAACTTGGCCCACCCCCAGCAAAGACCCCATTCCTGCACTCGTTTTCTCGAGGGTCGAGGGTCAAATCCATTGCGGTTTCGTATCTATCTGCACATTTGCCATCTGCATTTCCCTTCCTCCCTCCCATCCGCCCTCTCCTCCACCCCCTTTTACCTTAATCCGTCTTTGATTCGATTCTGCACTTGGTTTTTGCTTCTTTTCTGCATTTACGAACCTGTAGTAATACCAACCACCCTCTCTCCGCCTTCTCTCCCTCCTCCTTATTCTTTCATTTTGAAGGATCATTGAGCGAGCCAGCAAACTGGGCTAGTCGGCAGAACACGAACCTCAGCAGATAAACAGGCGAGCTGGAATCTAATTGCGTTTGACGTCTTCTTCATACGGGTAGAGACCACGTCTTCGTATCGTTGCTCTCCGTTTCCTTCGAATCGCGCGCTTGACGTCCTTTACGACTCTGATTTGTTAGCCTTGGCGACGCTCTTATCTCGATCGATGAATATATCCCATTTCGGCAACTTATTCAATTGTGTAACAATCTGAGCCAGGCACGTCGGTGCTACTAGAGGCCAACGCAAGAACAGAGATCCAGGGCCAAACGAAGCCCGAATACACTCCTTTGTTCCGGTGTTTAACTGGGCGGAAGAAGGAGGAAGCGATACCGACTCCTCATCATATCAGGTTGTCGAGGGAGACCAACAAACTAATAAGGAAAACGGTTTGCCGATAAGTCAGTGCTCCGAACTTGAAAGACAACCGAGCTTCCTTCGAGCAATTCTCACTGCACTTCAACCGCATTGTACTGCAACGCAGCAAACAGGGGGGGGGGCTATTGTGATTCTGTGTTGGCTGTGCACAAACCACTCCACCGGAAACTGACTATAAACCAACAAGAACAAGGTCCATTGTGCGCCCCGGGAAAAGTCAATTGAAAAGGAGAAGGGAGAAGGGCAAGCAAGCGCAGTACGATCCGGCGAGTCCTTTTTCCAAACCTTCTGGATCCAGTTGTTGTTGTCGTTCATCCACCATGAGCACTGCAATTGCTATGGCCCCATCTCCGGTTCCTCACGACAGGCCAGCCTATGCCGAACTGGCCCCCGCGACCGGTCCTGGTGGCTCATCATCAATGTCCTCTCCATCTGTCGCACGCACAGCACATCTCCATCCCATAGCGACCTCGACCAATCCTTCTCCTGCCCAACGCTCTTCAAGTCAGAGCCCAACCTCACAGCAGAAGTCGTCGCCGCCTAGCGCGTAAGTCTCCCTGCTCTCCCTATTCCTCATTTATGTTTCGATTGTGTGTAATTGAGCTTCCTGTAAAAAATATGGCAATCTGTGAATCCTATCTAATCCTCTATAGGCTCCGAAATCCATCGACCAATCATTTAGGGCCGAAAATCTTTGTCAAGCAAGAGCCGGGTTCTCCAGAAATCGCCGCTACCCGGCATCGGCCTCGGAAGCTGGATCTTTCCAAAAATACGCTCGCTGGCTCAGGAGCAGCCACGGCGAGGCCTGCGCTAGGAGGCAGAGACGGTCTTGGTATTCAAGAGGCCGGAATTATCTGCCTGTCACCTGGCTTCGTCACGAAGGATCCCATCATGAAGGAACATCTACAGCAAAGCTGGAACGTGCGGGAGCAGCAACGCCGTATTATCGAAGCCAGACTCCAACAGCAGTCTGCGAAAGGAGATGGCCCTGAGAGCAACAAGGACAGGGACCCTATCAGCCAGTTCGCTGCCAAAACTCCAGGCATGTCAAGACGGAATAAAGCACCCCCTGGACTGAGTATAGTAGCCCCTTCACACGAACAGTTCGCACACGAGAGAGTAATCCAGTCCGCCCCCCTTGGCCAGACATTCACTGGTCGCCACCACCCGCATCCGTTGACTCGACAGGTTGCTAATCAACCTTCAAACCTATCCAACACCTCACACATTCACCACGTACCAGCGACGCAGACGAATAACCGGTTGCCCCCTATCTCAGATGTATTCGCGAGTCAGGGTCTACCACATCATGGAGAACCGAATAGATCTTCGCTCTATCACAACTCGAACCACGCTCCTCTGGCTTCTCCCGCGCACCCGCCCCCAAGCCAACCGCAGCCCCCAATCTCAGGTCGGCCAAGGGAGTATAAGTCCGCAGAAGAAGCGCAACAGGAGCTGGCAGGTGGTAGACCTGAATTGCTGCCCAAAATCGTCCACTACACTGGCCACCAGCCACCAACGCCGCCATCTCCGAGGCCTACCGGCCACCTCCAGGATGGAGGCCGGAGTGCGAGCAAGCGGCGTACCCGGGCCGAGTATGAAGAAGGGGGTTCACCACCCCTGGGTAACGGGCCATCAGCCAGCCGACGGGGACCGTTTGGTGCTGGACGTGATAGCCCAGAATCGCAACGTCAAAAGCGAGAAGAGTTTCTTCGCTTATGCGAAAGAGCCTGGGATCTGTTCCATTCTTGACCTCTCCATGATCTACAGGAAGCCGCTCGACCCTTCTGGTGCGGGTGCTCGACGACATAGACGCGGTACTCTACGGACTCTTCACATTGATCATCAGCCAACTCATTAGATGGATACGGGATATTTCCATATCGCGCTGCCTGTTAGACCCATACGTTGACACAGCTTGCGGTGGCGGTACTCGGTGTACAGGAGAACCGCTGCAATTTGGCAGCTGTTGCGCCCACGAGTCTTCTGGGAGGGGGCGAGCTGTGAAACGGACATGCGTGTGTAATATTTACAACTTTACGGATCGATAATTTCGGAGTATCTTTGCCCAAGGCGGGGGCAGTGTTGGGGGATTTTCCTTTTTCCTTGGTAGGCGACTTGATTGGGCCACAAACTCTGGTCGAGTTTCCTCGTCCGTTGGGCAACAGTCACCTTTACCAAACAAAAGCAGCACATGAAAGGGGGCGGATTAATGAGTACATGGTCGCAGTGATGCTCACACGAATGGGGATACCGGTCGAGATGACAGGTAGCATGGCTACGGAGCTAGAAAGCTTATGAACAGTTTTCTGGCACACAGATTGGGCAGGACACCCGTGGTATCTTGAGCCAAGCCATGGGAGGAGAGGTCGGTCCCGCAGCCAGGGCTAGGCAGGCCTGGCCGCTAGGCACATGGGACCGGCGGTGGAAACATGATACCAAATACTCTCTGACACATTGTCTTATATAACTGGCATTCTAGCAGTTATTTTCTGAATATGCTCTCTAACTAAGCACTGAATTGCTATTATTTATCAAGCTTTATTTATAAGAGTTTTGCATTGCCTCACCTCGAGGTTGGAGAAGCGGACGTTGGCCCGTGAATGAGTGCGCCAATGGGGGCGAGGGCAGTCTACTTCCCGTTTCAAGTTGATATGTCGATGAATGTGCACACAAAGTATGGTGAGTCAGAATGACTAGGTACAGAGGGACGATACAAACTGGACCAGTCAACCCCCTTTTTGGGGGGTGTTGGCCCAATGTGAATGAATCATACTGTATCGTCTGATTTGCGCTTCGAGCGGGGTGTTGCTCTTCCTTTGTTGAACGAGCTCATTTCCAGTTGTGAATTATGAATATTAGGTTTGATGACCGGAGCAGAAGCAGAGACGGTTATTAGACTCAGGTGAGGTTAAAGAAACAAATTACAACAGAATAAGTAACCTAGGTTATGCAAGATGTACGTACCACTTGTTAGCAGCAGTCTGCCTCATTATTATTATATATGTTTAAGCTCGAGCAGAGACGGTTATTAGATTCAGGGGTAAGGTTTAGAAAATTAGACTACAACAGAGTAACCTTAGTTGAGGTTGAAAGGTTGATCTTGGCTTGTTTTTCTTTGTATTTCTTTTTTTTTCCCACCCCCCCCCCCCCAAAAAAAAGAAATAGATTAGTTAACCTACCTAACCTGACCTGACCTAACCTACTTGCCTTACCTTTGTCCGCTGGTGATTAAAAAAGCCGAATAGGTAGGTATACTTCCATGGCTCTAAGTTAATGTTACTTAATTAATAGCAGGAACAGGTAGGTTAGGTCACTCGCTCCCCCCTTTTTATCCCCTTGCCCTGCCTGACTTGTCTTCGCTTTTCCCGATCAATGCAGACGAAACCTTTTCTCGCTCTCCCTCTATGGGTATCT
This sequence comes from Xylariaceae sp. FL0594, assembly GCA_022385605.1. NCBI lineage: Eukaryota > Fungi > Ascomycota > Sordariomycetes > Xylariales > Xylariaceae > Xylariaceae sp. FL0594. The sequence goes on from MU280816.1 coordinate 144,674, forward strand.
ATGTGTATCTATCTATATGTGTATGCTAGCGTGTCAAAAGAAGTCGTATATCAGGTGGGCTAAACAAACCCCTTACCAATCCTCCACAAGATAAGATAGCGTCATGTGACGGGAGAGACTATGGTGGTGGATTTTGCCCAACCACAGATGTTTAGGTTGTCTCGTCGTCTCTGTTGCAAGAAAGACCTCGATAGGTGCAGTCGAGCGAGTCTTTGCCATGATATGCTTGCAATCTCCGCCCAGTTACACTTACTTGATTGTGCAAAGGCATACTCAGTTGAACGGCCCTCCGAGCGCAATAGCGGGGAGAGGGAGAGAGCCCGAATTACAACCCAAGAAGGTCACATTTACCAACCATACAGCAGTATGAGACATAAATTATGCTTCGGGGGCATCCATTCTGTCCAGCTATGGGGGAACCCAAGAAGAAGTTGGTCCTGATGGGAGGACCACCAAGATGTGCCTAACCCCTCTACGTCTCATTCAGCCGCACGTCCTCGAGGTTAGTGTACCACCTCTCCGGAACCAACCCACAGTAGCAGTACTTTGCCCCTTGTTCCAATCATACATGTATATATCACAAGGACCTGGTTGGTTGGCCGCCGCCCCCTCTTGTTTGCGAACCCCGCCCTCCCATATCGAGCGGCTGCAGGAATGCCTGGTATTGGGAAAGAGGAGAAGCGAGCAAGTGATGGGTTAAAAATGCTGCCCCCGTATGATGTTTTGATGCTGCACAACGAGTAGTACGCCTTGCTAACGCCCGCTCGCAGTGCGCAAGGCGCTTCTAAGTCTTATCCTGTTGATGTGTGCGCCATTGTAGTGTAGTCTTGATCTCTGATGCGTCATTTTGTCATGATAGCGTCGTAATAAAAGCGGTGGGATAAAGAGAAAGCCGAATGCAACCGCGGCGCCAAACTCCTTGCAGAACAGGCAGACTCTAGTCTTTTAAATGGAATATGGTCAGTTTCTTCACGAGCAAAGCAGCAAGTCTTTGCTCATGTTCTGGCAGAAGAGGTAAACACCGGCCACAAGAGCGCTACAGGCCCTCTTCGCCAGCCTTGCACAGTTTTATCTCCCGACCCCACTCGGACTTGAGTACCTGCGAGGCCGTGATCCGTCTCGAGGGATTGGGGTCTAGGATAGAGTAGATGACGTTGCGGCACCGAGCCTGTCAGGAGTAAGTAAGTATGCAAGCTGGCACGAGAAAACACACAAGAGTAAGCAAGCAGCCAGAACTTACGCGATGGAGAGACTCGATCGGACCGTAGCCCTCTTCGTCGCGGCGGCCTTGAAGATACCGTTCGTAGAACTCATCCTCGTCCTTCTTCGCCACACGCCACAGATGTCTGCCCGTCCGCATCGCCATATAAATGACGCCACACGCCCAGACATCGACGGCACGTGCATCGAATTCCTTGTCGACGTACTCTTCAGGCGCTATGTAGGGGGCAGATCCACAGAGTCCCGACACCATGTGGGCGCTGTTCTCCCAGGCCATCCTGAAGCATTCACCGTTGCCGAAATCCGTAATCTTGAGCGCGCCGTGGCAGGTCAACAGCAGGTTTTCCGGTTTCAAGTCGCGATGTGCAACACCCATCTCGTGCATGTACTCGACCCCACGCATCATTTGCTTGAAGTAGCAGTCTGCCTCGAGGACCTCGAGTTTGCCAGCAGTGAGAACCAGGGTGTAGAGATCGCCCCCTGAACAGTATTCCATCACCTCACAGTAGTCGCCCTTCTGGTCCTTGAGCAGGTCGAGCGTGTGGATGACATTGGGGTGTCGCAGAGACGACGAGATGCAGAACTCGGCCGTCAGACGCTTGCTATATTTCTTCTCGCTCTCATCCGGCCTGCGACGGAATTCTTTGACAGCAAACAGTTTCTCCCCATTCTCCACCTTCTTGTGCGATATCCTCACGATGCCAAACGCACCCCGTCCCACGACTTCCTGGCATTTGCCGTACTTCTCGACAAGAGTCGTGCTGTGGTTGGGACCGCCTTTCTTATCGTTTGCCAACGTGTCTTTCTCCTGCTGGAGAGTGTCAACCCAGCTGGTGACCAGCGACAGGTCCGACTCCTGGACCTCATGTTGTTTCCTGCCCAGCCAGCCTTTCCACAGGTCTGACAGCTTCTCTTGGCGTTTGCTGGCCTTCAGATGATGCTCGTGACCGCCGGGAACGTTTGGATTGGTGGTGTACCGCTGCGCGGCTTTCGAGGCCGGAGCCATATCGGCTGCGGAAGTGCCGCGAGCTGGCGTTGACGACGGTTTCGGCGTGCCAGTGCCAGTGACGGTGCCGGATGCCGGAGCAGAGGTAGGGGCCTGGCCGGGTACTAGTCTCTTGGAGGGCTGCGAATGGTCGGCGAGAGATCCTGACTTGGGAATCGTATCGTCCTTGTTGGAGAACATGCGGGTGAGGCGATTTTTCAAGGACTTCTCGGGTTGTTTCGGTTGAAGCTCGGTAGATATGACGCCATTATTCGGCGAGCTACTTTGCACTTGTTGGCCATCTTGCTGTGCCTTGACGCTCGGCGTTCGCGATGGCGCTTCCACCGACCGAATGGAAGATTGCTTCGACGTGTTTTGCGAAACAGTCTTTTCCGAATTGTTCGACATCGCTGGGGCTGGGCAAGGCGCCGGCGCGCGCAGCAGTTTCAGAGGCTGATAGGTCGAATCGGGACAGCCGGGCTACTGACGTGGGTGTCTGAAATAGTGCTTGGCGACAGGAAAAATAGCCGGGGTGACGGTGCCGTGACGAAAGTTGTGTAGGTACTACAGTATCTGTGCGTACTGGGCGCACGGGCGGGTGTGGGCGCAGGCGTAGGCGCAGAGGGTGCTGGAAAGATCCTCTCCAAATTGAACGTGGGCTTGAAGGTGGGCGGCGACCAATGTCGCCTATTGGGGGGTGGGCTAAGCCCGAGAGACGACGGGCTCAGACAACAAAATTCAAAACGGCGATGTTGTATTGAGGGTGAATTCCGTGCTTTCACAGGGAGAAGTAAACAGGAAGGAGGAAAAGAGAGAAGAGAAGGAAGCGGCTCAAATACGGCGGGACGAGGGCGAATTTGTAGGTGAGGACCGAAAGTTACCTCTAGTACCTCAGGTAGGCAAATTACCTAAAGGCTAAAGGTTTGGTAGGTAGGTACCTACTGCTACTGTACTGTTGTACAGCAGGTGAGCAGTATATATGATCAGGTAAGCAAGGTGAGCCTGCCTGCCTTTTATCATACAGTACAGCACGGGTGCGAACGGCACAAGAGGACGTGAGAACAGGACCTAGATATGCAGGTGCGAGCGCCGGCGCTGTGGCTGTAGGGTACTTAAGGCAGCTAAAGAAACCAGTAAAGGCCTCGAAAATCCTGTGGGTTTTCTTCTGTAAGGGCGGGAAAACAGGTGGTGCGCTGCTGCTGTACTATGCCGCACTACGCTGTAAAAAGGTTGGCCTCGGATCAGATGTCCACTTCTACCACTTCGAGTTTGGGTCAAATTCTGGCCGAGTACTGACGGTGCTCTTGTGTAGGGTAAGGGTCTGTAGTAAATGGCGAACAAGGACTGGTGCTGTGGGCTTTGGAGGGGGCTTGATGGCTTGCTTTTACTGACCGAAAATTATATGACTCCTATTTTAGGGCCACTTCAATGGTTCCAATCAATCAACGGAGCATCGAGCTTCAGAATGAAGTGATCCTCTCCCTTCTTATGTTTTTCGCTTCTTCCTTTTCTTCTCTTATGAACCAAGGAAGGTAGGTACCGCCGTGCATGAGAGGAGCAGTGTAGACACGTGTATCTGGTCTTTGGATCCGGGCTTGTGTCGTGGTAACAAAACAGTAACAGATGGCAACAAACAAAGTTTTCCCAGAAAACTGGATTGGAAAGGGGGGATCCAGATGAGGGGCTGCTCAGTCCACTTTTCAAGTTTTGGGACCTTTTTTCTGCCTTTGTAGTTCTGCCGGCCTGTTACCTAGGTAGCTCAAAAGGGGTCGGCCCCTTACTAGGATAGAAGAGAAGACTCAAAGTTGAAGAGCAACCACACAAACCAAGCAATGGTGAGAGAGAGACCAACGTTTGCTTGGTCCGTTGTCACCTTTGCCTCTGACTGCGGATAGCCAACAAGCAGGTTGTATGCACGTATGTATGTAGATGAGTAGATAGTAGGGAAGGGAGGGTCTGGAGACAGCTGAAGATATGCCTACACCTTCGTAGTATATGGCAAGAACAAGTTGTGACGGCAGGAACCTCAGTAAGGGTTCCCAAACATATGTTAGAGGGACGACGGGCAGTGGTATCGAATACTTGTCGTTAGGGACATGGAGACAGTCATCGTTGTCACGAGGTACTAGATAAAGAGGTAGGTACTGTTGGTTGGCAGCTGGTGTTCTGGACTACCAGGTCGTTTTGTGAATAGAAGTTGGAGCAGTGACGTGCATGCCAGTCTGTGAAGCAGGACGTACAGAAAGGCAGATGGAAGTCTCTCCGACAAACTTGAGAAGGATGTGGGATAACAATGTGAGAATAAAGAGACGGTGAGGTAGGAATGGGACAAGGACTCGAACAAACACAATATAACTGTGAGAGGTAGGCAGGGAATAGGTATATAATGCCAGTGATCAACGTGAGTAAGAAAGAATGCGCGACTGCACAAGAGAATAGAATAAAGTGGATATGTGTACTGCTCGAGAGTCGATACATCATACAGCACATGTATGCTTGTATTTGTATTTTTACTTGGGCAATCGAGTGGCTGCACCAGGTGGCCAATACTCACCATGTAGTGGCTGCAAGCACCTGGCACGCCTGACTGTTGCAGTACAAACGTACCCTGCTCGCATAGAATTATTCCACCCTGCATCATACTGCAGTGTGTACACATATCTCCACTTTGACACTGACCCCTATTACACAGTAAAGGAATGTGGTTATTAATAAGACTAGTCCCAACTAGGGTCTGAAGGGCAGTAAAATGCAGATGAACAATATCTGTTTGTTGAAAGCAAACACTGCAAAGCTCAAACACGATCTAAGGTTAGGACATATTTGGAGGGTGGTACGGCCGAGTGACAGCTTGTATGTGTAGTCGTCTCCTGTCCTGGCCTGGCCTGTCCAGTTGCGAGCTGTTCTAAAACCGGCGGTCTGATCTTTTGTGACAAAGAGCCTCATTCCATCTCAAGGTTGTGTGACTCGGGAAGATGTCTAGCAGGCCATGGAGGCTTTATTATCCTTCTAAGCTACCTCCATAAAACCTTTCTTCTCTTCCAGCAGGACTGTGGCGACCTAGCCATCATGGAGAAAATATCTTTACAGGATCTATATCTTGTATTTCCACCCTGAGCTCTCTACAATGGACACCACCTGTTAGGTTGTCATGATGGACGCTTCTGGATGAGGAGACGTTCTGGACCATCTAGCTTACGGGTGACATGTCCGGGGGCATCCACTCGAGAAGAACTACGGCGGGGTCTGTCTTGGTTGTTCTTGGTGGCATCGGTATAAGGGCTCTTGGGCAGCTCTTTTGGAAACGAACAGTCTACTGTATCAACGACGCAGCGCAGAGCAAGGTCTGCATGAGCGCGGAGGAAAGCATGGCGCGGCATGGTACGGCAATGGTACGTATGAGGCATTTCTGTAGGCTCTTGGGGTCGATTTGCGCTGCATATACTGCAGACGGCAGCACTTCCGTCAGCCATGTTGGAGATGAGATGCATGAGCGACAGCCATGCTCTGCTGCAAGCCAAGATGCAGTCTTTGTAGCCTTGTTTACGGAGCCCGCGGCCAACGTGTATATGACATGGGTCTCTCCCAGCTTGTTCTTAAGGCTGGATGACTTGTCCTTCTAACAATCTGTACAACGAGCGACGAGGCAGCGTTACTATGCAGCAGCGCTCGTTTCTGTCTCACCGCTCCGGGCCCGCGCCAGCCACGCCAACGGCGGCAAGCTCCGTTGCTCTCGCTTCTTCCTTTTCGGGATATTTTCTTCTTCCACCTCGGAGTATCACAATAACTTGACTGCGAGCCGTGAGGAGGATTCGCTTGCACGTCATAATGCACCAGAGAGAGTGAATCGATTGCACCGACATTGCGATCCTAACTGACACCGACACCGGCGCCGGCGCCGTCACAATACCTCCTATCATGTTTCAGATCTAACAAACTTAGCCCCGTGATTGCATTCGCCCGGTCCACCCAAGAGGGATTCACACCCGTGGACAACAAACTACGTAGAGTCGGCAGAAGAGGTTTAATTCTCAAAAAGTACCTATCATAGCTTCACATAACAAAGTTAACTAAGGAATACAAGGCTCCGTATAACACGTACACATGAGAGGAAGTTGTGTGTCAAGCTCCTGACATGCAGTCCTGGATCTCCCACGTGCCAAGCACCAATTCACTTCTCATGTCCCGTCGCCAGTCGCGATTCGCTCTTAACATGGGAGGCCTCAGACTTGACTCCACTTTCCACCACATGGCTCTCCTGTGCATGGCTTTCGCATCATATTCTTGCCTTCTTTGGGGGTCTGGTTTCCTCTCTCTGTACAGCTGTATACCCGCTGCAGAGGGGTGGAGTATATCTTTTTTTTGTCCACTACCCCCACGATCCTGTCGCTATGCTATGTATCCAGAATCAGGATGGGCAGAAATTAAATACTGACTTTTACCACTCGCTGAACATGGCCCCCAGGACGTATCTAACCTAGACTACCTACTTGTATATACGATGATCCAGGAAAGCTGGGTACCTCCACTCACTCGAAGCACAGTAACCTTAGGTCGGTGGCACTCAACTGACCAAGAGCACATCGGTCATATCACAACCACAACTTTCGACATGATGGTAAGTTATAAATACATACTTGGTGACGTCAGAAACTAGGTAGGTAGCTCCTGACAAAGGTGCTACTACTTGAAATTACTAACAGCATAGCTCCTCTTTGAGTCCATCGTGTCATCAGAATCCACGAACCTCCCTGAAAGATGCGTTCAACAATGTATCAGTAGGTACTTACTATACAGCATACACGTAGATAGAACCTAACCTACCTACTTACTTATACCACCAGCTTTTTCTGCATAAAGCCCACCTACAATGGCTGACAAGTATCAACGAGTACCTACCAGGTCAGGCAAGCTAGGTTCATTCCGTGGCTCCTGAGACATTGTTAGACAAATCTAACCTACATCTCTCGTATGCTACACAGTACCTACCTGTCATCTCATCTGTCTAATTTATTGGGCGTTTCTTGGTGAACCACAGCCACGCACTGCACTACTCCCGTGGTCCAATTCCTGCTGCTAAGTGGTCCACTGTCTCTATCTCTCTTGCTGCTACGGAAGCTAAACAGCGCACAGCATAAATAAAGTACGTGCGATGGCACCTTGAGCTAGCTACGGCGCTGCCGTGTATTGCACAGATAAGCAGCCGAAGCCAGACAAAATCACCTCGAACTGAAGCTTTGGCCTTATGGCACTACCTTGGCGCTTGCACCTCGAGATGAGTAATTACTCGCAAATGTAATTGTAAGCAGCATTGCAAGCCAGATTGACCTTATCACGAGCCCTCCTGCATCTCCGTAACTTACTGTGTAAGTTCATCCTGTTTCCCTTTCCTAATTCGTCACCTCGCTTCCTGCACACTAGATTATCTACACGCCAGCTCGACCCTTACACACGCCCAGTTACACAAGATGGTGGCAAAGTTACAGAATAGCACAAAACTTTGGTGATCTGATGCAGTAGAGAGTCGGTCGCATTCCGAGATGGTCTCGACGTTCTAAACACTCAGCTGGTGATCTGCCGGTTTGGGTTCGTGCAGTCCCCTACCGCCTTGTTATTGGCGCAGTGTCTTCCGATGCGCACGCTCAGACCTTGAGTGGCGTCTCGAAGGTGCATACCCTCCATCTGCAGTCAGAGTCGTAGAAGTATAAACGTTGCACACAGCCTGGATTTGGGAGGTTGCGAGGGGGAGTTCCCGCCAGGTTTTATAAATACCGGATGGACCTTCCATCCTAAGCCTAGGAAGGGCGCAACCCTGGTTACGAGGGATTCCGAACGTGCCGAATACACCCGACGACGAGATGGGAACAATCCTGCCCACCAAATTACTATGTAAGTACCAATGGATCATTTTCTGTACTATCTCGGATATTCTACGCGATCCTTTGGCAAGCATCACGCTTGCCTTCATGGAGGAGCTGCAGCGATTTATACTTTCAAGTATCTGGGCAGGCATAATATGGGGTACCGTAAACCGGACCTTTGGTTGTGGGGGAAACGCGGGGTCGAATACACCATCCAACTTCCAAGAGCATTTCACATCTAGCCAGGCCCGGGACTTGGGACAAGTCGCATGTCCAGGTAGGCAACTACGGTTAGTGAACTTCTGCGTTGTCGGACGAGCCCCCACCCCCCCAAGTCGATCTTCCGGACCGCGGCCGAAAAGACGAAGGCACGTTCGGATCAACTCAAGGGACCATTCTTCGACATAACCTGGTCCACGCTCAGAATTTCAAGAAAGGCAGGGGTTGCAAATCACATGAGGACATCTTCACGCATGCGGCGTTTCCCTTCATGCCTTTACTGTGGTCTTTTCTGGGACGACATTCGTCATCGACGTTACCTTATTCGCTGCTCACGGTACGGAAGGCAGCAGGGGGCCTAACCTACCTATGTCATATTTCTGCTATGTTGGCTGGCTACTAACACATAGCATAGCTGGGTATAACCCGGTCGCGTTGTCACTAAAAACAGTCTTGGGTGCTATAGTTTGTCCGAATCTGCTGATAGATTGCTTTTTACTTATGCCCCCTTACGGGTTGCTGACTAGCTCATACATAACTATGTGTGTGGTTGCGGCATTTTCTTCACTTTTGCTCTGCTGGTTTTCCTATCATGACTGCGTGGGCGAGTTCCCAGACAAACATTCTTACGCGGATATGTATGTTTTAAAATCTCTCTCACAGCAAACAAGTACAACGGGCGGTGAGGAAAACAACTTCCCTTGGCCAAAGTCTTATACTCGTGCGCTGCAAGCAGATGTTAATTGGACGGTTGGCTTGATAAACCGTTACCTGAGGGTGCATATATTTGATTAACAGGAAAACCAATATCTATATCGTGTGAACTTTTTTTTTGCCGTTGTTACTTGCTGTGTTGTTGTTGTTGTTGCGCATATCTGCAAGTCTAGATGCATTCATTTCCTTTTGTCGAGCATTTTACGTTTGGCTGTAGATATATTGAGCTAAAAATAGCAAAGTTCTGTAATGGAAGGGGGTTACATACTCGATCGCTAACCGAGTGTCATCATGTAAGTTAAGTCAGCCTACAGGCAGATTGATGCAAAAGGAGATAGATATTCCCGAGCTGACTAGATAGACAGTCTATTTATGAGTGTTTTCTTGGCATTCTCTAATCCTGTCTTTTTTAATACTAATAAAGAGGTAAGGTTAAGTAATAAATAAGACTGAAAGATGGATATCTATCTGTCTATCTGTAAGCGAGGTATCTTTTTACTGAGGCATATAAAGAGGTACTTATATATATTATAGTAGGTTAGGTAGTACCGTGCTTTCGTATAGATACGTGTAATACGCGCGTAAGATATGCAGGTTACGTTAGTGACAAGTACCTACTAAACCCCTACCTACGGTAGGGAGATGGCTATATTATCGACCCCTTGTGTAAGGTTAAGCAAGTATTATTTTATATAAGCCGAGGATGGAACTCGATATCGATAGTAGGTAGCCTTGACTGACTGAATTTACATGCCTGAACTAAACAAAGTGAGTGAATGCCTCGGCAGGAGGGAGGGAGTGAGTAAGTGATATGAAACTCGTGAGAGCTGCCACTGCCGCTTTTCAAACCTGTAATAAATTTGTTAATTCGACAGTTCATCTTCACTAAGGTAGGTTAGGCAAGGAGGTGTAAAGGCACCCGAGGAGGGGGGGAGGATTTGGTTGCTCAGGGTGGTGTGTTCGTAGGGCAGAAGGAAGGGAACGAATAAAAGAGGCATACATTTGATATGTGGAATCAGAGACAGAGGCGTTTTAAATAGTGTAACGGGTTTTAGTTGACGGAGGTTTGACATTGGTATTGGTTCCGATTTTGAGACTAATTTCGAGTTTGAGTCGAGGGGAGGTAAGTTGAAGGTAAGGTGAGTGGAGGTTGACCTACCTACTTTCCTAGTCTTGTTATCCCCCCCCCTTTTTGCCCCTATCTCGAATTCGCCTTTAGGATGTAAATAGCATGGTACTGCAAATACATGTGAGACAAAATATTGATTCTAAAGGGCCACGATTTCGGGGGTAGGCTGACTGAGCGGTGGTGAGTGCAAAGCAGGTATATTAGTCATCCAATGTCAGGCCGGTATCGCGGGCTATTTTGGCGATGTTGTGGTTTGTGCAGATTGCTTCTTAATAAGACACGCAAGGTAGTCACGTCAGTCAGTCGTATGTGCTGGCTCGCCTCCCGATGAGAGTTAGATCTTTATCACTCCTAGCTGACAGACACAGTATTGAAGTGCCAGCAACAAACAACTCTATGTGCCTGCACAGAATATCCTCGGCCAGTTGCTCCTCCCGTTCTACACGTGGTGCTGATTATGATTCGTTTGGACGTAAACTGTACTCAAATTACCAAAAGGACCTGAAGTTCTACCTAAACTCTATTACAACTGTTTACCAAGTGCTTACAGGAAGAGCAAACGTATACTCCGAAGGAGTTTGGACCCCCGAATCCCCATCATAAATTACCTTTGGTGCGGTCGATAAGGTCGCCTTTCTCAGCAAGGGATTCCTTCCTGGAGTCTCATGATAATCAGGTTGGATTTACGAGGGGGGAAAGATATATCAGGGCTTTCCGATCTATGCAGACTTCCTGTGTATCATGCCTCTTTGACCCAGGTGCCTTCCCTGGTTTTAGTGAGATTGTGAGGCAATAGGGGTTCAGGGGTAACGGTTCTGAAGTGTTATCTCCCTTCTCCTGCATTTCTGGGATGACTTACAGTATGCGGAGATTCAGCGTGAAATATATCCAATTAGCTCAACATGGGACTCACACTCCTTATTCACGCCTTGTTACCCTCGATGTCCTTATGTCCAGCAATCTGTCCGAAGAATGTAAAACCTGCTTGCGTGTTACTAGTAGCTCTTGAAAATATATAAAGACGATTTCGAATAACCCCAGTAGGGCCTTGCTGAGCCTGTCGACAACTGACTTGTCATTAAGACAGACATATACGAGCTGGTGCTCCTAGCATCTTCACGTAGTCCGCGTGGCAGAAGCATCTTCTATTCGTGCCCAAGTATCGGCACATGAGCTCTAGATGCAGCTTATTCAGCATAGAGGACGCTGGTGAAAATTATACGGCTGTCAATAAGTCCAAGCGCTCAATGTAATCCCTAATATGTATCTGAGACCCAAACGGTATTCCATACTTTTCTGGTGACCAAGCCCGTGTACAACACCCCATCCCCCGCTGCCAAGGAAAGGAAGGACGTCTGTTTTTACGCCCCTATATGTAACAAAGCTTCCAAAAAGACTAATAAGTGCCCTGAGGATTTCACTCTCCTCATTTCTCCTCGTTGCCTTTCTCCGTATACTAACCAAACCAAACGCCTTCCCGCTAGGTTAGTGTTTGAATCATCCCCCGGCTCGTCATCACTGCTTGCATGAGTTCATTATGAACCGACCCCCAAGTAGGTGGAGGTTCCGTTCCGCCCCCTTTCATGTGTGTGTCTTACAATGCAGCCGAGAAGCCTAAACAACAGCACTGTATAGTACTTTATTGTTCATGTTCGTGGGCCCCCGTAGCTTTCTCCTTGAGGCTTTTCGGCACCGACCTCGCTAAGTCGGCAAGCTTCGATGCTTGCTCGCTGGCTCCCTCAATGACTTTGTGAATAGTATTATTACCCTCTCCTTCTTCCGCATCGGCATCCTCACCGTGCGAACCTAGGTGTGATAGCCCCTTCGAGACGGCGGACGACCCGTGCGAGTAGGCGCCAGCTGCCAGGGATTTGCCCGCCTCAACGATCATGCAATCGTCCCCGGCATACTTGACCTTCTCTTTTTCGCCGACCAGCTTCGTCATGTACGTCCTAGCACGGTTTCTCTTCCGATCTGAGCGAATGCGTTGGATTTCCGTCTCAAAAGCGCGGTCGTAGACGTCGAATTCTATACGCGTCGGCGATTCAGAGACTGTGTTAGCCGGAGGCTCGTCGGTCGAGAACTCGTCGTGCCCACCAGTTCCAATACTAAGTATGATGCGTGCTTTGCCGCCTCTGTCGGACGCCTCGTTGTCCTCCAATAGTCTCGAGAAGGGTGGCCCTAGCGACAAGTTCCCAGATCGCAGGTAGGCTTTGCGCTGCTCGACGAGCTCGGCGGCTTCCTCGGCGACCGATTTCTGCCGGTTTGGCGGGGTCACGTCGCTAGACTGAGGCATCGATGACGAGCCATCCAGCGACTCGACCCTTGCCTTCCTCACCAGTGGCTTGGGCACATATGGAAGCCGCGGCGTCGAAACCCGACTCTGTGAGATGAGGTTCTTGAATTTATGGATTGCCCGTATCTTGGAATGGTCAGTTTTATAGTCTCCACGATGAAAACAAAGATCCCTTACCACATAAAAGAGATGGTTCATCTTTTGAGTGAAAGCATGATTGACTTCAAGCTCATTAGGCGTTTCAACCACATCAGAACAGTTCTCCTCCTCCGACAGGAGGGGGTCACTCCCATCCCTCGTCACCCAGGGGTGGTTCTGCTACTTGTCAGCATGCCGCACAGACGAGGGGGAGGGGCATGGGAGACGTACACGAATCTCAGGCAGCGTGATCCTCGTGGCGCTGTTTTTATCTAGGATGCGCGTGATCAGGTCCACGAAGGAGGGGTCCTCATCCTCTGGGAGAGTGAAGTTTTCGTCGCGAATGGCGGCGTAGATATCCAAAGGGGTGTCTCCGTTAAAGGGCAACTTCCCGTATTTCAGGCAGTAGAGAGTGACGCCCATAGACCAAACATCGGCCGCCTTGCCCGACACTTCGCCATGCCTAGCCTGGCAGAGCTCCGGCGCTATGAAGGCCGGCGAGCCCGCAGACTTGCTGGTCATCATCTCATCCTGCTTCTGAAACATCTCCGACACTCCGAAGTCGACGATCTTGAGTACGTCATCTTCCGTCAGGAGTAGGTTGTCTGGTTTTATATCTCGGTGGATAATCCCCTGAGCATGCACTGTCGAATTGGTTAAACGAGCCGCTACAAACAGAACATTGTCATCACCCAGTACTCACGATATTCGATGCCGAGAATCAGGTCACGGAACCAAAGGCGGCAGAGCTCAGTATCGAGAGGCGGGGCTTGTCCGTCTGGGCCCAAGCCCACCTTCATCACCACGCCCTTCTTGCACATCTCTAAGACCATGTACAACGAGTCGTCGTCGGGATCATCGAGCACCTCGTACAGCGCCACCAGGTTCTGATGGTTCAGCTTTTTCATGATGGCGACCTCGGCACGAATGAGGTACAGTGCGTCTTTGGCTTCGGCATCCTCCTGCTGGCCAAATCGGTTCCTGTAGAACAATTTCAAGTTCCCGGGCGCCCCCTGATGTGGTTGTCCGGGTCCTGGGCGCCTCAAGATATTGGACTGAGCTCGCCTTCGTAAGCGAGATTTTGAGAACTTCTTGATAGCCTGCGAAGAAGTGGAGTGAGCGCCTAGATAGAAGAAGAAAACCCTGACCTGACGGGATCTGAATGAGCCTACATATTCATTGCCAAACTGGTCTACAGCTCGGTGGACGGACGCGTAGGAGCCACGGCCAATCTCCTCTTTCAGGATGTACTGATTAATTCGATCGTTCTGCTGACCGTCTGATTCATCATTGATATATTTGGCGTCGAGAGTCTCCTGTTGTGTCCCATGCGAGGAAGTGCAATGTCAGCCACAAATCCTGATAATATGATAGGAATATAATATCAGCTTCTCACCTTGATCTCACGATGTTGTGACGGGGTTCGTCTGTGGTGTCTCAAGGGACTGGTAAATTGGAGCGGAGCCGGAGCGGAGCTGACGGAGCATCGGTAGGAGTCAGGCGTCTCAGATTATCTGGCAAACAAACTGGCACGAGACACGGGGCGGCCAGATATCATGAACGATTCTTTCGACGGTAGAAAGAGAAGCTGGCTTACCGGTGTACGTCTAGAGGTGGCCGTACCCGAATTTCGGGAGACTCGTGTACGTTGATCCACGGTCGCGGCGAAGTCAGAGGCGAAGACGGCGACACGGGCATGCTCTGGGGATGCACGCCGGCCGCACCGTCAACCGGGTCTGCTGCTGGCGGTTGCATTTTTGTGGTATACAGACAGACAGGCTGGCGATGCGCTAGGCGTACACAGAAATGGCAAGGATAGCAAGGCCAATGTTTCGAAGCTCAAGACCAATGCGGGACGGCAGAACTGCTAGTACTCATTTATATACCGCTTGAGTCTGTTGTTATTATCTGTTTAATCAGGTAAGCGGCGTAGAGCCAAGGTGGTTTGAGGTTGGCCAAACTTTTATCAGGTTCGAACAAACCTGACTTACCTACTGCCAAAGCTCACGATAAGGATAATGGATTAGGTACCAACCTAACCTAGCTATATTCCTAATCTAGCAGGCGAAGAGCATATGTCTTGAACTGGGAGTAGCAATTGGGATGGCAGGGGACGACAGTCATGAAACACGAGTAGAAATAAGACAAGGGAGCTGGCCAGATATATAAGTTGGGAGTGCTGTCCAAAGTAAACAACACACCGCTTAAGGCACCTTACAGCTTCTTATCTACTCCTTCCTTACAAGTCGGACGTATGATGAGAGCAACAAACAGGGCAAAATCGGAAATATACTTGTAAGGAAGTAGGAAGATCATATAATCTCTCCTTCAGCCCAACAAGAGCTAACCGCATTAGCTTTCAACCCCCTGCCATGTTGGAGAATGGGAGCCCCTCCTCTTTAGCCTTTAGGGCTGGACGAGACGGGATGCTAAGCCCACTTAGGTTAGGGAGTACTGCTGGACAGCATACCTAGCTTTTGAGTTGGAAACCGCGACAGACAGCAGTGCAGTGAACATGTTTTAAAGTTTTTCTGCAGGTCTCCTATCAGTCGGAGCTTAGAAATCGGCTAGACTACGACTGCATAAGTATGAGCCACTTGATGAAGCAATAACTTGAGTCGGAATATTACATGTACGTATATGAGGCTTGAAGAGGCACAAACAGGGTAGCAGGTTCCCATGTAGGACTATGGCGCTGCTTCCGTTTAGGACTTTTACAGGGTAATACACTCCGTACATACAGTAGTAATGCCTCTGATGTTAGGCACTTTATCTCGTGTGGCTACAAGTAGGATGTAGTTTAGTACTTGGCAGCTGCAGGTAACAGACATGATGTACCTAATAGCGAAACTCTGTCATGCCTGACTGATTCCGGTACCGACTACTGTGTCAAGCAAAGGCAACCAACACTTACTGCTCAACATACAATCGTAACTTCTGCCCCAATGACCACGGGAATGTGAGAAGCTTCATCTCTAGTCCGAGCTAGACGAGCCAGCCAAACGGCGTCATGCCCGTCCAGGTCTACTCCCTGTACATCTTCGATCGCCACAGTAAGTGCTGCCCTTTCTCACAAATACACTTCTACCTATGCCAAGTCAGCCATAAAGAATGCCTGTGGCTATGGAGGACCGGTCATGAGTAAACAATGCCCATCAGCGACCGCCACTCCCTCCGCGCCCGAACAGGCAGCAGCTTGGCAAGGGCAGGTGGGCAGACAGTTACGAGAGAGACGAACAACAAAACAACAACAAACAAGTCCATCTACATCACAAAAGTGGCCCTCTCATGATCGATTCCGATTTCAATTCGTTGGCTGACGTCTATCTCTCTGTGACACCAAAACAGCCGAGTGCATCTATTCGAAGAAATGGTATCAACCACCAGGTGGCATAGCCACAGCCCCCGGGCCCGACCCATCGCAGTCCTCCGATGCTCGTAATCCACAACATCAACGATCAATAAACGGCAGCAGCGCAGGCGATGGTAGAGCAGGGGGGGTAGGTGATGGGGAGAAGGCGGAGCTCGCGAAGAATAGGCCGCAACAGCAGCGGCGAACGAGGAACAAGGGCGCCGACGACGCCAAGCTGATCTTTGGCACCGTCTTCAGCTTGCGGAACATGGTGCGCAAGCTCGGCGGCGAGGACGACGCCTTCATCTCGTACCGCACCGCCCACTACAAGCTGCACTACTACGAGACGCCCACGAACCTGCGCTTCGCCATGCTCACGGAACCCGGCGCTCTGAGCATGCGAAACGTCCTACATCAGATATACATCAACCTCTGGGTCGAATATGGTGAGTTGGACACTGGCCCCCTCCCCCCCTCCCCCCTTTTCGTTTTCTGTTGCGGAGACGGGTCTTTTTGCCCGCTTTCACGTGTCTTAATGACTATATCTGTTTTCTTTCACATACAACACACCATCACGCCCTCGAGATTTCGAAAGAGAATCTGTTTCTCTTACAGCCATGGTACGCTAATAAAAAGGAAAAATTAGTGGTCAAGAACTCACTAGCACCCGTAGAACACAAGGGCGGCGAGGGCGTCCGGAACGAGATGTTCGAGCTCGGCCTGGACAAGTTCATCAGAGGGTTGATGTGAGAATCATAGAGACATCCACAGACCCACGAAATCTCTACATACTCGACGCTGGCTCCCTACCCTGTGCCTCGAATTGAGCCATTTAATACGTGCCGGCCTCTTGGTCCATGAATAATGCGTTTATCTCGCTCTGGAGGAACGTTGCCGGTCCTCAGCGGTCAGGGCAGAAGACGAAACACATACTTGACTAGCCTACTAGCTACACCTCCAGCCATCCAACGTGCCATCATACCCTATGTATAGTCCATACATATGGATATCAGGCACTTGTACGGACTCAACCATGGCCTACATCGCCTTCCACCAGGTCTATGATCAAGGTGTCGCATCGCATGTTAATCTTCCAGGGGAGAAGAGTACTCTGGACTAAGACAATATGATGCGGGCGGTATACGCATGTTGTCTTATGGGCTCGTGTGAGGTTTTAAGAAGTTCACGCGGGGTGTTGTGATATAGGAATACATGTGGTTCCCGTCTTGCGGAGGCGGGTGTGCTTGCACCTCGCTCTCAATCCATAGCTAAAATAATGTACAGAATGACGAACCCATGTTTTCGTTCATTCGTCTACCGGCATCCCGAAAATTCGTGCCGTCCGTCCTATCCATCCACATGACTGAAATGTTGAGATATGCCTTGTGTTAGGTTAAAACAAGCAAATCTCGGCCCTTACGAATCGTCTCTTCTTCCGGATTTGCGTGCATGCTTTGGAGCCCTTATCATGCGAATATAGTGTCGACTGAAGTGTAGATGACAACAGCAGTTATGTTTCGGCTTTGTTTGAGCGATGCTTCTGCAGGTGGGCCAGAAACCTGCTTATGTCCCATCTCGCCCGAAAAGCACGCGGTTGTCGAGACATCGAACTGAAGCCCCCGAGTTAAGCCCTAGTTTACTCAAGGTTACGTTTGCGTTGGCAACGGCCGTTATTAGGAAAAGAAATCCATAAAAGGACAATCAAATCATCATTATGACTGTGACTGTGATCCCTCCAGAGCTTTCTCCCAGGCACTCTCGAACGAGCTCTGGGTGGGGCCGACGAGGACAATGCTCTCGTCTGACGCGGCCTGAGATGCCTGAGCTCTGGTCTTGGTCTCGCGAGGTTGCCGCAGCGCAACGACCTCATCCGTCTGCACCACCACCGCAGCAGAAGCAGCATTGTTCAGACCAGCCGCTGCGGCAACGAGCGCTTCGTCCTGCCGAATCTCATTCTCCCAGTTGCTGGAGTAGACGACGGCAGCAAAGGCTTCGAGGTCCTTGACCTGCTCCATCTCATGGAGGTACTCGTTGGGTATTCCATTCCCGATGGAGTGGGCCTGCCGCGTGAGTATAGATAAGATCTTCGGGAGAAGGACGGCGCGACTCGTCGCGGTAAGCGCGGGTTCTGCGCTGGACTCGGGGATGACGGCCGATGCGGGCGCATCAAGTGAAAAGGCGCCGGCTAGTAGTTTCTTATTCAAAAGAAAAGAGAAACCGGCATCCAGCAGCCGCGTAAGTACGTGGCAGAACGCCGGCGACTCAATGAGGTCCGACGTCTCGTCCAGCAGACGACGGAGCGCTGGCGTTATTGTCGACGTGTGAAGGCCGAGCGATGGGCTGCCGGACTGGTGGGCGGCGCTGTCGCCCAAGACTCCTGATTCCTTGAGCACGAAATCCTCCAAGGGCGTAGGGGGTAGGAGAAAGGGTAGCCACTGTGCGCCTGGCCTGTTGGAGTCGGGCTTTCCTTCTACCTTTTTGCGCACTTCCAGCGCGAGTTGTGAGAAGGTATCGAAACTCAAGAGGTCGCGAGGGCTGAGATGACCGAATACCTCGCGCACGGCGGTTTCCACCTTCTCCATTACGTCCGTCCATCCCCGATTCAGGAGCCACCAACTAAAGGTGAGATATTTTCGGTTGGTTTCGAAGTCGCTTCCGTATGCCTGCTCCGGGTTATCGTCGTCATTATTCTCAAGGCTTATTGTAGACTGCGGGGCGCCCGTGGCCAGCGAAATCACGCTGGAGAGGTAGCTTCTCCGTCCCAGGAGGTTCAACTGGATTCTAGTGAGCATCGTCAGGAGCGCCAAGGTGTAAACAAGAGTGAAAGCTCGTGTAATTGCTGAAATTCGGGTTAGTCAAGTGAAATATCTCATCATACGTCGTCCCGCCAGGCTAGCTGGTCTGGAGGGGGACTCACAGCTGATGGTCAGGTCATCCCAAAGCTGTCTCTTCGTCTTCCGAGGTTTCTGCGGCAACGGACTGGTGGCATCTTGAGCACCGCCCATAGCTCCGGGGGCAGGTGGTAGCGCTACTTGGCTTGCATGAATGCCGCTTTCGCTTTGTAAACTCGCTGTGCTCTTGCCCTCCTCCTCTGTGAGAGTTGTGTCTGCTATGCTTGGAGGTGCCGGTGACGACTCTGTGTTGCGGATCGCTTTGGAGGTGCTCTTCATTTGTTGTATCTGGAACGTTATCTTTTCGGTATTCATCGTCTCAAGGATATTCGCCGTCGCTGTGGGAAGCAAGGCTAGGACAGTGAAGGTGCAGTCCTCTTGGTTTTGCTCGAACCGGCGCCGTAAGCTGCACATGGTGATTAGACCCCCCATAACGACCGCTCGGGAAAAGGCGGATGGCATACTTTTCTTTCGCGATGCGCTCACTGCTCATCCGCTCGCGGGCATCGTTGATCTTGGTCAAAACGTATTGGGTAGCCAAGTATCCAGCGCCGACAATGCCGGCCCCGATGGCTATGGGGGTACGGTTACGGCGAAGCCACCGCCGCGTAGCTGACAGCATGTTGGGCGCTGGTGGAAGAAAAAGAAGGGTTGCAGGAGAAGGTAAAAGGCCAAAAAGCTGCGAACGTCCTTACACTCCAGAAAATGAGGCTTGGCATAAATGTGAGGGACTGACTGTGTACGGGTGACATGCGGCTGTCGCAACAAGATTAAACGGTACAATCATCAATTCTGCACTGGGGATCCAAACAGGCGGGTTCCTATTACATGGCATACAACAACTTAGTTGCGTTCGATAAGCCAGAAAATAACCATTCATTTACTTGCGCCGGTAACGACGAGTAGCTGTTGAAGATGAAGCTAGGTACTGACGTGAACCTCGGCATGTATACGCGATTCAAGTTAGGTTAGATAGGTCTTTACCACTTTACCTCATAGAGCTCTGCTTTCAGGAGGAATAAATTATGGATGAAGGCTGTCAACAATGCCTGCACAGTGCCTCCTCCAGGTCCTCTCCAGTGCCACTTCTACAGGTACTATGGCACTTTAAGCCACAAGTGTGGCTTGGATGACGCATTTTCATGGTTCCTCATTCCTTCTCTGTGACCCCGCCATTTCCAAGGTTCCTATGTAACTAACCTTCATGGGGTGTGTCAAACATATGACTGTACAGCAGTACACAGCTATGACAACGTGACTGATGTACAGCACAATAAAAGCTCGCCAAGGCCAAGGTTGAAACTGGGGAGCTCTTCTGACAAGTCTCTTGCGATCCAAGAGCGGCCGACCACTTATGGATTGCGACGAATTTTCAACCTATGATCAAGCCTATACCTCCCAAACCCCGTCTGGAAACACTCAACATGGAGCAGCGGAGACCGCAAGAATTCATATTAGAAGCATTCGCCGACCCGACATCTGTACGGGATGTCGTCCGGGGTAAGATGCGCATCCGTCCCTCATCCTATTTTGCTTCGTGATTTTCGTCCACTGCCCCGCATCCGACCATCTTCGTCATCAGAAAGGTCGGAAGCTAACACAACACACAACAATCCCCTTCTTGTTGCAAACTCGCCATAATCGTGGCGATACCACTTGCCTCCTAGTCGAATTCAATTTTCTCTTTTATTCCGGTGAACCATGCTGAACATGAGACGCGATAGGAATATTACACACAATCTTTTTCCACCGATTCTTTCCTTCCCTAGTACCGCGCTCCCGAGACGTCCTCGACATCACTCTTCCCTTTGTCGACGATGCCGAGCTCGACACCATGATCGAGAAGCGAGCGGCCGAGCTGGCCCGCGACCTGGACGCCGAACGGACGCACTCGCACTCTTCCGGCCCCAGCGCCCCGCTTCACCACCACCTCTCGCAACAGCGCGGCGCCGCAGCGGCGGGCGCGGCCGCCGGTAGCAACGGCGGCCGTGGGAACATTTCGGTCCAGTTCTTCGAGAAGCAGCGCCGGAAGGCATGGTACATGCGCGCGGCCTACGGCGGCAACGACGAAGAGGTGTGCTGGGAGTCCTGGACCGTGAAGGTCACCGTGGCCGAGCCTAGGACGGAGAGCGGTAAGTGGCCTACGCTTAATATGCCCTAGGATTCTATGTTTCGTTATCCTGACGAACCCCCTTCCATCTCGCAGAACGTGCCAAGGTCCGCAAAGCCATGAAGCAGACACTTCTGGCGACCGCCATGAAAATCGTGACTTGCGTGAATGCGCACAAAGAGCATATACCCCCTATTACGACGAGCGAGACGAACCCTTTTCCGTATCAGATCAACGTCAACCAAAAAGACTCGAGCTGGGTCACGCGCATGAGCATCTATTAAGCGATTGCGCACTGGTTCACTTGGAAAGAATATCCAAGCGGGAAATGTTCCCAAACTGTTTATACGCTTGGTCTCGGACTCTTGCCCCCAGCTTGCTGCGAGCATGAATCCTACGTCGTTTTGTAAATATGGGCTGGCTTGGTAGCGTCCTCTTCTTGGCAGGGTTCTGTTGGCGTTGTGTGGCGTTTACTGTAGACTACTAGAGTGGCAAGGTTGGATGAGGTTGCAATCTGCGCGGACTTGTTATGCCAGAGCCTGCATGAGGGCTCAGGGGCTCGTGCTTCTATGAATAATATCCAGATACCCATTCCTGCACCTGACAAAACACCAAAGGCCTCACAAACCTGAGGAAACCGTGGTCTTATTCAATCTCATGGAGTTTGTCAGTTATATACTTTGCTACAGTTCATTTTCTGGAACTGGGGATTTGCAGACATGAAATGATGATTGACACTTATGAATCCCTTCCTGAACGCCAAAACACAGAGCCTCGAGCACTACGCGGGTAGGTAAGTAGGTATACCGCAGCTGTGAACCCCCATCCCCAACTCCAAGTGCTGCGAACGAAATAACCTGTTGCCGAAGTGTTCATGTATCGCATAAAGGTGTGTCTCGTGCGTCCCATCTGCCCGACTCCGTCCGCGAACACAAAAAACGCCACAGATACATATAATATAACCTTTCTGGCCTCTACAGAATTCCAAGCTGCGACCGACGAATACCCATAAACGCCAGCTTTGCCTTCGCCTCGTGGTGGCACACTGAAACCTGAGACGGGGTATCAAAATCCTTCATTGCGGTACTCATAAGTTTCCTGTCCCAAGGCAGATCAACATGCGAAAATCAGAAATCCCTTCAAAGTGGGTAAGAACCAAAGTCGCCCCAGAAAGCGTGAGTTCGGTATGGGAGAACAACGGAAATGGACGAAAGGGCGGCCTGCGACTGCAAAAGTCTACGCCCAGAGTTGCAGGTTATGGTGGATATATGCGAAAAGCAGAAGTGTCCATGCGTGAGTGAGGTTCATGAGGTTCGTAAAGGTCGTTAGTCCATCAACGGCCGTGGCCGCTACTGTGGTCCGATGGGATACACCCATTCATCACTACTGCATGTAGGTATGACCAAAATATGGCACATGCGCTCCCACATTAGCAGTAGCGCTGGTGTTGCCTATGTCCTCGAAGCCTTGGGTGATATCAAGCCCTGCCTCTTCCTCTTCCTCCATCTCTTCGCCGGATATCTCAACACTTCCACTGGACATCGAGATGAAATTTGAAGGAGAGCCAAATGTATCCACCTCAATTTCTTGGTTTGGGACATATTGACCATTCTGGAATGCGCGAACTGGAGCTGACTGTGATAGAGCCTTAGTCGGAGACAAGCCAAACGGGGGCTTGATTGGAGACGTGTAGACCGCAGCGAAGGGGTTAGGATATTCCAAATAAGGGGCCGACGTGATAGACATTCTGGATGAGGAAGTTGGAGTCCTTGATATGTTGGCTGGCAGAGACGATTCCGTTGTTAGTCTTCTAGCCGCCTTCTTGATGGGTGAGACGTGTGAGCCTGTAGCCTCGTAGAAAGCTATTGCGTTTGCGAATTGAGACTCATCATATATGCAGTCGTTCCCATAGTCCTCGTAACAGGCGTAGGCATATTCTCCGTCATTGCTTTCGACTTCCCACGGGCTTCCAGGTGCCACATGAGCAATCTGTTTCGATAGGCCATCCGCACGTCGTTCAACTGAAAACATCTGGTTGTGTACGTGCTCTCGATGGGCAACTAAATCAGTAGAGGGCGAAGCAGACGCGACCAACTCTGACTGTGGTTTCGAGTGAATTATAGGCGTCGTCGGCTGAGGACTTGCTCTAACTCCCGGGGTATGAGGTGGCTGTGGACGCATCTGGTTCGGATGCCGAATCGGGGAAGACGATGCGGGCATGAACCCCCGCGAGCGGTGCTTGGTGGGACTACGGTCAGTACGATCAGTACTGCGAATGCGCACAATCTCGTGCTCAGCCCTTCCTTTCCCGCCCTTTATGCGACATTTTCTGGGACCTGAACTGAAGAGCTTTGTCTGCCGGCGTCGGGCCGCAGAAGACTCCAAGGATGAAACATAACCACTGTCATTCCTTGTTGCCGAAGCGTCCATGGAGCCATGGATCTGCCTATGGCGCCTATCTTGCGATCCTCGTCGGGACGAGCGAGCAGAAGATGGCGCCATGCGCTGTTGGCCCAAAGGACGAGGCATAGGGGGTGACGAGTGCATCAACAGGGGCATGGGGGACGCCAGGTCGTTCGGAGGACCATCTTGCTCCTCAGGCAAGGTATTGTTGTCAGAGAGTGGTATGGTCGCATCTGAAGAAGGTTCCGGGGCGGAAAACTGCGGCGCAGGAGCTAGTGCCTGGTGATACTGAGGGGTTTGAGGCTGAGGAACTTCTGGAAGTGGTGGGAGGTTATCTTGTGTTTGAGTGACCTCAGCGTGAGAATAACCAAGAAGTGGTTCAACTGTCATCATATGAAGGTTTTTCGCCGCAGCTGCTGACTCCCCTGACTCCCCTGACTCCCCTGACTCCCCTGACTTCCCCAACTTCTCAAAATGACGGTATTCCTGTCCTGGACGATGGTACCAAGGAGCACCTTTCCCTGGCTTGTCACCTTCTTCGCGCTTTTTCCTCATGTAAACAGGCTTCCATAAACTCAAGTTATGCCGGATACTATTTTGCCACCCGTCTTTGGCCGTCTCTCTGTAAAAGGCGTAGTGGGTCGCTATCCAGGCGTATATTTGAGATAGCGTGAGCATGTACTGAGGGGAGCTGAGTATGGCCATGGAGATGAGTTGCACATAGCTATGAGGTGGCTTATTCCCATCATCTTGCTTCGGGTCAGGCAGTGGGGGGAGTTTGGTCAAATCGGGCACAAACGTCGGATGCGGGCCAGGTCCCCATCTGGGAAGCTCGTCCTCATTCGAATCCACGGTCTCGTTCAACTTATTGATATCCCTCGGCTTCTTGGTGACTCCCGGCTTATTGGTGACTGCCGGCCTCCTGGTCACTCCCGACTTCTTGGTCTCTCCCGGCCTCTTGGCCTTTCGCGGCTTCTTGGTCCTCGAGGTCGCTTTCCCGGTATGGGTTGTTGGCATTAAAGGCTGTCTCGGCGTCGAGTCGGGAAGTTGGGGGTCTAGCATTGGCGGGCGCATTTCGGCCGGGTTCCAGTTTTCGTCGGCGACTTGCTCCTTAAAAGGCTTTCCATTGCCGCGCCCCTCGGAGGGTCGCATGGTCGCATTGCTGTCAGTATCTTGCAAGGGACCACGCGAAGGGAACCTCTGTCCGGCCGAGGGCATCGGTGCCCGGCTAATCGAAGTTGATGGCGCTCCATAGCTTAGGTTCTCATCAGGGAAACGGTGAACAGGCCCGTTTAAGCCGGCTATGCCCGGCTGTCTGGCCATCTCTGCCAGACGAAGCGATAACGCGCAGAGGACAATGAAAGTGCGCTGGTACGATCAGGCCTTGTCAGGTATGATGAAGAACGGGCGGCGGGATGTGATGCCGTGTGTGAGAGAGAGAACAACAGAAAAAGTCCAACGCGGCTGGAGGGGTCTTGGGCCGGATATAAGTAGTCGAGAAGGCAACCAGAAACATTGACCCTCGGATGGCGTTGGTATCGCTATCTAGACAAGGTTTTCTGGTGAGCATGTACCCAACGCTACCAAGGCTTGCAAGAAACTGTGGAAACGCAAAGGCGAAAAACAGTGGCGGCTCAGCAGAGAGTAGCACAGAGTTCGAAGCGACAATGGAAAACAATAGCGCTGGGCCGGGGTGCAGATTGTTCGAAAAAGAGGAATGGGAGGGGGGGAGAGCTGGATCGTCGCGAGCGATCCGTCCCGGGGAGAAAGAGTGACAGGGGAGTGGGTGCAATGCCAATGCCAGCCTAATGCATAGGAAGCGTGGAGGACAACAGATGTCTCAGTCGGCAGTATGAGGGTAACTCCATGTCCATTGGGCCTAGGTTACTTACCCAGGTAGAGTCCGTTAGTGTAGGCATGTACCTACTTACTGACCATCAGACCGTCCACTCCAAGTCAAAGTCTGCATGCGCACCCTCTTCTGACCGGCGCCAGCAGGAGGTAGGCAAATAAGAGACCACTGATGTCGGGCGCATATGATTGGGAAGGGTGGGAGACTTCCAGCTGGAGAAGGACAGGATCTGGGTAGGAACTACAAAGTAGAGGAAGCAGGATCGGAAGCAAGCGCTGAAGGTAAAAACCCTCCCGAATCCCCAGTAGGGCTTAGTTCGCCAACTCAGCACTGGACCAGCAGGGAAAGTGGCCAGAGATGGGGCACTAATCCCGGCATGAGGTTACTAACGCAAAAGAGGATTGGTCGACAATACTCTCGGCTGACACGATGACGGTAAGACTGATAAGTAAATCCCAGAGTTTCCATCGAGAATGGAACAATTTACAGGGCCTAGACAAGCTAGAGAAAGAGGGTGGGGCGAGCTTGATTAGGCAGGCCGACTCCAGGACTCTTGGTTGGATGATGACGGTGCTTCTTGCCATGTAACAGTTTCCAAAATCTAGCAGAGAACGCGACAAGTTGGGCTTGGTCTAACAGTATGCTGTACATCTGTACTGCTGTAGAATGAGTCAGAGAAAGAAGAGACTCAAAGAATACCTTTGGGAGGAGGGCTTACTGAAAACGCGTTCACTTTTGCGCCAACCTTTGGGTGCCTTTCTGCAGGCGCCCATAAAGACTGATTGGGTCACCGTTGAATGTCTACATAACCTAAGACTTACATAGGTATAGGTAGGTAAGTAACAGGTAGACAAGTAGTGGCAGCCTATGAAAGATCTTGAACACCAGTTTTGAAACACACGACAATCATACAGATGTGTTAAGCTTTGCTTGAGTTGATCTGACAGGCTTTTGCGCAGGATCCTTTGATTGTCTATGTCACGATCTTATTTTGCCTTGACGTGGAGATTTATTTATTGGCGTTTCTTTTTGTCTTGTAGTTGTCTACGTCCTCTTTGTCCCCTTTGTCCTCTTTGTATAAGTTTTCTCTGGGTTAGAAGGGCTGGAGCATTTCTGATAAAGGAAGTGCAATCTGCGCCAAAGGTACGAATATTATTTGGTGTTAACCTAATCAAGTGGGCAACAGCTGTACAGCTGTAACTGCTGTGTGCTGTACCGCATACAGAAATCAGGACAAGTGATTGGTTACTGAAGCTCGGTTCTTGGACATAGCGCGTCAACATTGTCTAAAATTGGTTGGTTGCGGAGCTAAGAAGAAGGGGGGGTAGGTCAAAACGCGTCAAACCAAGAATTAACTTGGCCCCTTTGTGCCTTTCAGGATATGAGCTTGACCAATGAGAAGACATGGGGAACCTGCAAGCACTTACCTACCTTTTACTGCTGTACAAAGTACCTACTTACCTAACCATGGCCATTGCATGGGAAGGTCAGTTTTGGTACCATGTGAACAACAGGCACCACCACCAAGTAAGTACAAGTATATGTGGGACTCATTGGCATCCATAAGACTCTCGAGTCTGATGGGCCTCAGAAAGATGACCACTAGTACACCTTTTCATAAGTTAGAAACAGAGGCCCGAAGGATTCCGGCCATGGCCTGGGCTCCTCCGACCACACAAGCGTTCTCTTGCTCATATAATCGTAGCATAGCCCACTGTGGCCCAAAACACGCCCCCAAGCCTGCGCATGGACATGAACCTCTCGAAGTGCGATCTTAATCGTCTGTACATTGAGCCTAGGAGGCGGACTCCGAGCATGCCCGGATCGCTCCTGATTGGGGGCCCAGCCGGTCGTCAGTTGGTAATGGCCATTTTCATTTGTTTAAGTGGTAAGGCTACTGTGAGAAACACGAGCCAATACATACATCATCTAGAACGGGGGGTTTGATACCTTCCCCTCGGTCTGCCCAACCAAGGGGCTCTATATAGCTCCTATATAACAAGGCAATACATGCCGATAGTGGTGTATTAATACCGAGGTAGGTGAGGAGGTATAGGAACCAAAGAAAGAAAAATAAAATAAAATAAACATGGTTTATTATCCTACCCATCAGTATATTGGTTTGCGTGTTCAGATAGCCTGTATGCTGTATCTGACCCGCTTCATTACTAGTCTATGTCTGCGATTCATGTGCTAAGAGAGCCAGAAACTTATTCAACATCAGCTATTAAGTAGCTCCGCCCGGTTAGCTCAATCGGTAGAGCGTGAGACTCTTAATCTCAAGGTTGCGGGTGAGTGACGAGAAAAGATTATACTGATGGTATTATACATCGTTGAAGCTAACGTAGAATATTCAGGTTCGACCCCCGCATCGGGCTCAATTCCTGATGCTCCTTAGAATCAACTAAGGATCTCAACCTCGCTTTTTTTGGTTTTCTCCTTTTTTCCTCCCTCTTTAAGTAAGTACTTACTTATCTTGGGGTTTCAATATTTTTTTGATACGAGGTACAGCTGTAATATGCTTTATCTATCTAATATCTAGGAGCCTAGGACTTTGTCCAGATCGACAGCTAAGCTACCGATCGGCCTGTTCCTCCCTCGTTCGATTTGTTTGTTTTGATTGTGTACCCAGAGTTTCTCAACTCATGCACTTTGTCAGGTGCAGGGTTGCCGGATGGCGGACTCAATCCAGCGTAAGTGGTTACCAGAGAACAACAAACACAGGGACAGTGACAGGGACGGGGACGGAGACGGGGACAGAGACAGAGACAGAGACAGAGACAGAGACAGAGACAGAGACAGAGACAGAGACAGAGACAGAGACAGAGACAGAGGCAGGGACAGGGACAGGGACAGGGCCAGGGACAGGGACGAAGACAGGGATGGAGACAGCGACAGACAGCGACAAAGGACAGAGCGAGGGTTCGGGCAACGTTGAGTAATGGTGCTGTACTGTTTGGAGGAGATGCCCGCCTCACCTCCTCTTCCTTGAGGGTTGCCCAGGCCTGGACTCGTCAGACGAGACTGACGACAATCGTCGAACAGGCAACCCGAGTTTCTTGCCGGCCAGCCACACTACGCAGCGATGCACATATGTCTTGTGGTCCGTGGAGAAGTCGATCGTATGCTAGGTGCATATACGAGACAATACTTATTCGACCATCTCCGACCTGGATGGGAAGGGTCCTTGTTGCCGATTTCCAAGTGGTTGAGACGAACAATACGCCTTCGTTAGACGACCCCAAGCCTTTGTTTACACCCTTGCGGAAGGCGGATCTTTCCGTCTGTTCCGTGCTCGCGTTGACAAAAACAGGGAAGCAAGGGGGATCCCGGGGATCGAGCCCCATCTACCAACCAGAAGAACGAGGCATACAAAGTCTGTGTTTCTGGGAAGCTTGTGTTTGTTGTGCAAGTCTGATGTGGCCACCGGTGAGCTGGTACCCATGGCTTCAATAACGGCAAGACGGCAATAGCCGGTGGCGCTGCAGACTTTTGGGGCAATGTTATTGTTATTGTTTTGTTATTGATGTTGCTGTTTCGCCCCTGCAGCCCTGCTCATGGAGTTGCAACCTCGGGTGTGCTAGAGGAAAACAAACTGGATATACGGGCTAAAGGTGTGTGAATATCAGGATGTCGCAACAAGGCCACCTACATGCGAGGCAACGCATGCTGGCTGCCTAAATCTGTGCACTCTTCTACCTTTTATGACATGACCTGGCGGGATAGAAGTCCGGGACAGAAGTCGGTCAAGGGTGACAGGGTTCAAGAATCGAAGAATCGAAGGATACCGGAAGTCATCAATATCTTACCGGTCACTGAGCCACTTTGTTATGATTCATATGGGCGTCGATCATGGCAGCATGTGCTATGGCCTTGTTTTCGTCCACTGGCAGTTGCAGGCTGTCAGTGGATGCAAAGTAAACAAAACAAGGGGTCTGCGCCACTGTCCTTCGGAGTGGCGAGAATCATCAAGGCCGTCTGAGCTCGGTTGTACTGATTTACTTGGCTGGCTTACGGAGATGTACGCGATACCAGTCGCTCACTCCTCCCCATGTTGGGGGGTATAGAACGCATGTGTCGAGTTGTGGCTTAATACGCCTCTCTAAACTAAACGCACTACCCACTCCTTAAGCCCAAGATAACGGTACCTGTGCAGCCAAGAGAGTCTAAAGGGTGAGGAAACCGTCAGACAAGATAATGTAAGAATAGTACCTTGTACCAAAAAAAGGGCATACAAAGACAGAAACTCTGAACCCTATATTCAAAGATGAGATCAACTGAAGAGGAGGGCGCCATCAAGGTTTGAAAGATCAGACTGTAGATAGTAGGTTCTAGCTCGCATATGTTAAGATACGTATGGTTCTGTCGTCTTTGGTAGGTAAAAACAAGACCAAGGCAAGCAAGGGAGGGTGTATTTCTGGGCAACCCCTGGCTAAGGGGCCTCCCCCGTAATAGACGGTTAGGCCAAAACACTGAAACGGTTCCGCCTGACAGATAGACAATAACAACAGTTCCGATCTCCAGGTAATATGCATGTAAAGGGGCCTTCTATGAAGGTCACTCGAATCACGGGTACGCCATATGGTACAAAGTCAAAACCCACTGGTAATGTATTGTTTACACAGTCTCATATGGAAAACTTGCTCTCTTTAGACTAGCTTAGCATCGATGTAGCCGCGGGTATATCTGTCTTGCGAAGCGGAGAAGCCAAATATTGGCTGGTTGTTCAAAGGGAACACGATATAATATCGACTAATTCTACCAGTCTCTAATATAAAATCACAAGGTTTTCTGTTACCAAAACTAATGAACGCATAGAAACTGCCCTTTGAAAGGTTTGCTACGTGAGACCTAGGTGCCCTGGCTTCTACTGTAACCAAGTATATGGTGCCGAACTTGGATCACATCAGCTATTGGCCACCAGGTGCTATTGGTTAACCTACCAGATGAAGACCTCTCTCTCTCCCTTGCATACAGAGACTGAGAACCCCGGCACCGAATCCTCTCCTTACCGCGGTATATCTCGAGATACTCGAAAGGTATCCAGTTCTTCTAGTGTTTCTTCGGAAAAATATTCATAAAATATAGACGAATTTTATAATTTCACATGTAATTCCAAGAACTCCACTAGGTCAATGAAACTTTATTTGTTTCCGTCTCCCAAATTGAACTGCAGGCCCGACTCAAACTGAGAGCCCCTGATAGAGGTTATTCTTTCATGCCTGTGTCGTAAATATGGTGTAAGTCGAGAAACAGTTCAAGAATTTTATGTGACAGAACTAACAAAGCGCAGTACT
Source organism: Xylariaceae sp. FL0594 (assembly GCA_022385605.1). NCBI lineage: Eukaryota > Fungi > Ascomycota > Sordariomycetes > Xylariales > Xylariaceae > Xylariaceae sp. FL0594. The sequence goes on from MU280816.1 coordinate 175,142, forward strand.
TAAAAAGAAAACCGCAGACAGTGGACAGGATGGAACAGACTGGATGAACTTGGGATAATCAAGAGTATATTCAGGCTCTTGCAAGCTTCACTTTGGGGGATTCTCTACTCGTCGGGCTGTTGGGCTGCACCGCCGTTGCAAAGATAGGATCACAAGGTATGGGGACTCGCTGAACTTTTCTAACTTTGAGATGACATAGCTTTCCTTGGTCAGGACTAAGACTGCATACATACAAGAAACCAGAAGCCTGAATTATGTTCCCGACTCGAAAGGGGGTAACTAACTAGGTACGCATCTCATGGTACCAACCATGATAAATAAGGTCTGGGCCACAAGCAGGCAGGCAGAAATTGCCGATTGGGATGGAACTCCTCCAAAAAAAAAAAACAAGACCAAAAAGCTCAGGTCGGGAGTTGAACTCCCAACCTTACGAAAACTGCAGCGTTCAGTGATAGCCAGACGTCAAGTTCACAGCGCCCCCCAACACTGCGTCCAATTGAGCTAACCACCTCTACAAGTTTTCTAGCCTCCAAGTCACCCAGGGTACGTCCTTTAGCGGGGTCGGCTTATTGAAAGAACCTGTAGCTATTGACATATATATGCCTTCTAACCTGGCTGCGTTCTCATTGGGCGGTTGACACTACCGAGAACCTCAACAGCCGCAGTTACTCCGACCATCGAGAGAGGTCGTGTGTCATTTGCTCAAGGAACTGGTGCGACACATTGTAATTGTTTACTGTCTGCTCTTTGGTGGTCTTTACTGCGGTTCTGTTGAGGCCTTCCACGGTATCCCAACCTAATACGAGCCGCAACACTCTGATGGTCTATGATCTATATCAGCTCAACCTTCCTTGACAACTTTGGGATTATACCGACTACTTGAATCCGAGACAGCTAAGCCATAATTAAAACATTGAAATAAAGTAAGATTTCCAGGACCATACAGACCGAAGAGGCTCCCCTAGGTCAACAGAATAATTCAAAGTGCATGTTAGTCGTCATTAGTCATCAGGTGTTGGCCTGCTCTCCTATTGGTCCGAACTCCGGCCGGACGTCTCTTTACGGCCACCAGGATTCCTTCCAAGCCGCTTGTGCCGTCTCGTCCTGCAGGCAGCGGAACGAAATTTACGGCATATATACCCCGTCCGAAAAATTGGGGTATAAGAAGACCTCAATCCCCCAAACCTCAAAACCCACTCAAGACGCTCCATTCCTCCCTGAGGCTCCATCCTTTGGATTCAACCATGGCTTCCGATATTATCAAAGATGACCTTGGACATGGCGTCCCCGAGAGCACCTTTCATATCACATTGAGCCCTGAGATATGGCATCTTATCTTTGCTGAGGTATGTTCAACCCCCCTGGTTGGTTTTCATGCAATCTTGTCTACTTCTTGACCTAAGTGATTACCAAAACAGCTAGACAATCTGAAGGATCTATGCAATGTTTCCTTAACCTCGCGTACCTGGCAAATGATGGCCATGCCGCATCTGTATAAATCTGTCCCCCTGACGCCACGTGATGTATCACCACTGAATCGGGATCCTGGAGCAGAGCTGCAGCATTACAACATACTGTCCACCATGTTGGAAAAGCCCGAGAATGAACGGTTGAGAATAGTGGTGCGAGAACTGGAATTCGGCGGGTGTGACAGGTCTGGCTCATTTAGCGGCTCAGAGTTAGAGCCGAAGGAGAAGAGATTGTTGAGTCTCGTCGACAAACTTCCCAATCTACGCCGCATCAAGTGAGCAAGACTCCGAATAACTGTCTCTCGCCACTTCCCCCGTTCTCCATCACATACTAACATACCATGGTCGCCTCATTAAAGGTTTGGGTGCTCGGTGTCACAGGAGACATTGCAGCGACTTGTCGGACGTAAAAACATCTCACTGTACCTACTTGATGAGGATGGCAAGCGACAGTTCCAGGGAGAACTGCCAAACGTCCTGACTCTCAAAGCAGCCGTCAAGGGGCCATGGCTGAGGAATGTCTTGAATCAGGATGTTCTCGGCGTCCAGAAGCTGCTCTTCTCTTGTCCAAACCTGAAGTCGTTCTCTCTCGAGGTGCGCACGCCTTATGGTGGTTGCATGATGCTGCCACCCCGCTTTCCAATACTTCATCACTTTCAGTTCTCAGGCAACGAGAGATTCCCAGCATTGGAAGAGTTGTCGCTTAGCGGCTATGAATTCTGGGACGAAGAGAGGATTCATCGGAGATTCTGGAGGGAACGGTTTCAGTGGGCGAAGCTGAGAACACTCAAACTTGGTCCTCTCCAGCAGTCCGAGTTCTTGGAGGGGGCCAAGGGCTACGCCACTTCCCTTCAGAATCTTACAGTAGATATCTACACTGATGGAGACGAGTACACCGATTGCCCACCATTGGAAGAATTTCTCGCGTCTTTCAGCTCCTTGGAAAGCCTTACGGTCAGAGGCTACATTGTTCCGCTCAAACCCATCAGTCACCACCCGGCGTTGAAACATTTAATTCTTCACTCATTCGGAGAGCTGGAGCTTGGGAATACGAGGCATTCGTATAGCGTCAGCGATCTTCAGGAGCTTGACAGCATCTGTCCACATCTCGAGACACTGGAGTTGGATCTGAACCGTGATGGTGAATGGGTAAGTAAACCGGGAGAGCGAGAGGTGACCAAGAAGCGGGAAGATGGCAGACTGACACCGCACCATTGTTATAGCCCGAGGAGTGGCTCAAGGCAATCGCGACGGGCTTCAAAAGGCTTCGGCGATTGACTTTCCATCTGGAGCTAATCCCCAAGGATAGCGAGCAGATGGATGGGGGAGGCTTCTCGCCACTCATAGAGCCCATCTTGACAACTGACTCTGCCCGCGAAATCGGGAAACGGTTCTTCAAATGGCGGGGAGAACAATCGAATTTGAACACTATCATTCTCAAAACCGGAGAACCCCTCCGCAGGTATCAGCAGCGGGAGCCGCCGGAATATCGCTTCGAGCGGAGCCAGGCCGCCACGCTCGAGGTCTTCCGACCCCGGATTCCGGGAGACATTCCCGAGGTCGTGAAATACGCAAAGCACTGGCGGGAGTGGTGGTAATTAGCTCACTTTCTGGCAAGCCGGGGTCGCGATGAGGCCTTTACAAATCCCCACTATACAAGTAACACACAGACGCACTAAGCTACAATAGAGTTATATATAGTCACCAGCATGGCCAGGCCCCTTTTATTGCTGAACTCGGCACCAGCTCGTTCATCGGCATCCACTTGCTTCAGTCTCCATTCTCCTTGGTCTGGCTGGCCCGGACTGCTCGCTATGCAATTGGACCTACTTCAACTTGTAAGCCCACAATCCCAAGCCCACTTGCCTTCCGTCCTCTGTGGATCCACGCGCTGGCGCCAACAGCCCTTAGACTATTCCCGGCGATATTTCTTTTCATCAAATCGGTCCAGTAGCTCAGTGGTAGAGCGTGGGATTGCAGACCCCAAGGTCACGCGTTCAAATCGCGTTTGGGCCTCAAGTTATATCTTGAACAAATATATTTTTTTTTCTTTTTCATGTTCCATTCTCTGTTCTGTGTTTGCTCTTATTGCGACGATTGCGGACAGGTATTGCTGTACTCCGTACCTATGTTTCTCTTTTGCTATCCCATCTATGTCAGACACGTCTTCTGTTCGTTTTCGACAACTGGTCGAAGGCAGCAGGGAGTTTCACGCCCTTCCTCTGGGTTTCGGTGCCTGATACCTTGCTGTCTTAGACTCATAAAAATTCAAGAGAGGTGGACTAACTAGTTGTTGGTACTAACAATACTACTCAAGCGAGTAAGAATGTACTACACCATATCTCAATATCAAGAGATCTCTTGATCTGCTTTCACACACCCCCACGTCCGAAGAAGATATTGGTTAAACCGACTGTTGACTATTGTAGAAATACACCATAACGACTCCTTTTTAGGTTCGCTCATCTGACAACTTATAAGCCAGGTTACCATTCTTCTATCTAGATTCTACACAGCCGTTAGAGCATAGCTTGACGTACCTGACTTAAGTAAGAAGGGAGGACATCGCCGCGAGTCAGGGGTGGGTCTCAAGGAGGGAAAAAAGGGTTCCTCTTCGTGCCGCCAGTCAAAGCTTTTTATGCTAAGACAACCGAACTGTATTTTCACCAAACAGGCGAGAGAACAAGCAACAAATAGGTTTCGTGGCCCAATGGCAAGGCGTCTGACTACGATTCGATACCAAAAGGAAATCTCGAACCTTACCTGAGTTCGAGAGAAGTTTGTGTTGAGGATAAGTGTAATCAGGAGATTCTGGGTTCGACCCCCAGCGAGATCAAAATTTGTTCTCTAACCAGTGTGTCTGCATCTTCTGCTTCACTTCTCTTTTTTCCCACCTTTCTTTCTTTTCTTTCAGAGTGGGATCCCTGTACCTGAGAACTTATCCTGTTTCTAGCAGCGGACGTCTTCAACAAAGAACAAACAACAGGTTTCGTGGCCCAATGGCAAGGCGTCTGACTACGATTCTTCTCTCTCTCTCTACCAGAAGATGTAATCAGGAGATTCTGGGTTCGACCCCCAGCGAGATCAATTCAAATTGCCCATTCAGTTCTTTTTTTTGAAAGTTTTCAATACTAAAGATAGTATCCCATGTTTCGAGCCTTAACTGAGGACTTTAAACGTCCATGTCTTCAACAAACCAAAAGAAAAAAACGCGGTTTCGTGGCCCAATGGCAAGGCGTCTGACTACGATTGCGATTCATGAGTTTTGAATAAAAGATTCCTGGAGAGCGTGTTGTTATCAGGAGATTCTGGGTTCGACCCCCAGCGAGATCAAAAGTTGTTTGATAGCAACCTGAAGTTGGTATTTGGTTGTGTCCTCCTTTTTCTCTTCTATCTGCCCCCTTTTTTGGTTCTGGTGCTATACTGTCAGGCAGGGTTCTGCCTGCCGGCATGCCAAGGTGAAAACGCTGATTTGTTGACGACTTACTGTTCTTTGTATATAATGCATTGGCTCTTTCTAGTTCGAGAACAGGAGAAATATCGAATACTCCCGACAATATGTGATTACTCTGTGAATGAATTGTAGATATGGTTGATGATATTTCTTTTCGTGAAGAATACGACTTCAAGATGTGTCGTTTTGACACAGCACAGTAACTTTACACAGTATAAGCAGGACTGCTAAGCAGGCAACCGTAATACCTACCTGGGTTAGCTCAGTTCTCTTGTCCAAGAGCGTCCCCGCCCCCAAACTGGACTTGCTGGGATCCGATCCGACCTGGTGTCTTTCTTTCAGGCGGAATATCCAATCGTGAATATCCATGTTGCTATTTGCTGTTGCCTCATACGGTACCTCATTATAAACAGACACAATACTCTGTCATACACTACGCACGGTCCCAACTTACGAATTGAAAGATATGCCAGGGTGGAGGGAGGGCTACCTCGCCTCTTTGCAGGAAGCCGAGCGCAACAACCCTGTGAATAGCCATCTTGTGGAAGCTTGTAAGGCCCCTCCCCCATGCTACTTCACCACATTTCGTTATCGCGTAACCGACAACCGCGCACGAGATTCAAAAGCAAGGCAAGGCACACTATATCTTGGCTGACGACAACCGCCCCCGTCCGACCGGGTCCCCAAGGGGGCTTGGGGGGAAGGGGTTGATGGTAATGTTTATATAGGTTCGCAACTAGCCGACCGCGTCGCAGCTCTCGAGGCCGAGAAAGCGGCCCTGCTCCTGCAGACCCAGACCCAGACCCAGACCGCCTCTCATCCCCAATCCAAACCTCAGTCGCGTAGTAAAACAGCAGCGACAACAGACCCCAATTCCAAATCGAAAACCGATGCCCAGCCCGGCGAAGGCGCAATAACGCCAGCAGCGGCAGCGCAACTCCGCCTCGATCTCGCCGAAGCGCTTCGCGGGAAGGGACAGGCGCAGGCGCGCCTCAAGGCCGCGGAGCAGGAACTCGCGACCCTGAAGTCCAAGGCCAAGGCGGACGCCAGGCGCGTCGCCGACCTGACGGCCGAGCGAGGCGCCCTGGCGGCGCGAGTGAGGGATCTGAACGAGGAGTTGGAGGGGAAGAAGAAGTTCCTCAAGGTGCGTAGCGAGTGGCTACCCTGAGCAGGTTTCATGATGTTGATTAGCCCCCGTTGGGGGGGTTCAGGGACTTGTAGACCCTCGAGTCCGATGTGATACGTTACGTTGTGTCTCACTCGTCTCGTATTGCGCGTGTGATGGTGGTCCCTGCTGACCAAACCCTGCTCTAGGACGTCCAAGATGACAATCTCACCCTGAATATGGAGCTCAATGTCACGACACAAAAGCTGTCCAAGATACAAGCCGAGAACCACGAGCTCGTCGACCGCTGGATGAAGAGGATGCGTGTGGAAGCCGACGCCATGAACCTTCAAAACGAAATGCCCAGCAAATCCAAAAGGTGACGGTGGCGCAACAAGTCAAAATCATTGCGCCTCTTGTTTGGTATCATCTAGAAATACTCATCATCATTTATACAGTAAGTGTTGGAACAGGTTGTTTCGCTCATAATTCCGGCTAGTCCTCGCGTTTTTCCACGGGCTCTGCGCATTCAAACATCCGCAAAGGAACTGCCCGACATACCTGCCAGTCGGGATGTCCACAGTAAACCGCTTCAACTGACATATACTTACTTCATTCTCAGCGCTGAACTTTATTTTCTGGTTGAGATGTAGTAATCGCCTTCGGACGCAGCCCAACTAACCCAGTTCTCGTGGTATCGAAAATGTTCGACGTCCAAGATACTCGTGGCAACATCGTTGATTGCCGTCTTGTTGTCGTGTACGAACGACTTGAGCGAGATGATCTTACAGCCCTTTTTAAGATCCAAGAACATGTTGATGAGAGCGTCATTCAGCGTCGAAGTGAAGGCCTTATTGTTCACCAGGACGACATCTGCCTCCTTCAGTTTCTCCAGAATCTTTGCGTTGGTGCGGAAATCGCCCCGCTCGAGATGAACTCTTCCTGGAGCGATGCCCCAGAGGAGACACCGGGCCCTGAATTCCTTCTCCTGCGCTTCGGCGAGGTTGCAGGCGTTGTCCATCATCTCGCAACCATAACTACGACAGCCGATCTCAAGGGCTGCCTGGAGGACCACGTTGCCGACTCCGGACCCGAGGTCTACAAAGACTTGGTCCGAAGTCATCTTGGTCTGCTCTACCAGGATCTTGGTGACAAATGGGTGCAGCAGCTCTCCGTAAACATTATCACTGCCGGCGTTGTATTTCGTCAGTAGCTCGACTTGTGGCGCTACCGTTCGGTCATAGATCTGGGTGAGGATCAGGGATACCAGGCTGGATGGCAGGTGGTGGATTCGGTCCAGGTTCTTCGCGATGGTTCCGTTTTCCACCAACTCTAAGAGCCTTGTATTGTAGTTGTCGAGGGCTGCCCGGAAGGCAGATACATCTCGGTATTTCTCGCTGATGGCGCGCTCCATCTGTCTTCTATAACTCGTGTTGTGGTCTATAAACGCTTTGGAGTCCTCGTCGCTGAGGTACGTCTCGGCTACGCTTTCTAGAATTGCAAGGATATCTTTAACTGCATCGATCTTGTCTTTTTGCCAGACAAGTTCGTATCTGTGATTTAAGAGGGCTTTAGCACTTGAGTCGAGACGAACTGGCGAGGCTGGGATTTGAACTACCTTTCACGGGCGCAATGCGACGGATATTGCACCTCGATCGCCACCTCTGTATCTTTTGCGCCTTGTATCGGAGGACAGTCGGTTGCTCTCGATGCGATATCCGCAGCATGGATGATGGCCGGTCTCCTAACATCGTCGCTAAATGCCAGCTTGTGTCGTAGCCTGCGGTTCAGATCGAGCGGCCGGCCGTGGGTCTGACGTACGCGCTTTCTGAACGGGTCGCCGTCCTCCTCTTCCGAGTCGCTGTCGTCGCCGAAAGCGGGAGAGTCGCGCGGCGTGCTCGCGACGGCCTTGCGCTTCCGGTCGATGGGCCGCTGCTGCTCGTCACACGAGGAGGAGGGGCAGGACGACGCGCTCTTGGCCCGCGACGACAGCTTCTTGGTCATGGCTGCGGGGGAGAGCTTGCGGGACGGCGAGGCGCCGAAGCGCGGACTGTTGCCGTTCCCGTTCGTCGAAGGCAGTTTTAGACTCGTTTGCGGTTGCGGTTGCGGTTGCGGTTTCGGTTTGCTTGGCACGACGACTTTCTCTCTGCGCAGGACGGGCGCCGCAGCCGTCTTGGGCTTCGACTTTTGTCCGAAGAGTCCCATGGTTGGTTGGTTTGGTGGTGGCGCGGGGGGGATGACTATAAAAACAAATGCTTGTCTCTTTCGGTATCTAGATAATTACAGACTTCAAAATGAGGGCGGGGAAAGAGAGACAGAGTGTATAGTGTCTTCGGGACGTAGAATGGAACCAGCGAGGCCTGATAGAGGTGGGTTGTTCGAAGAAGAAAAAAAAAGAGCGTGACCGTGCGCGCCTCACGTACGTCGTCTGCCTAGGTATATGGATGCGGGTAGGTTATTTGATAGGTAAGTAAATACTTAAGGTAGGTAGTGGACAACCAGAAGAAAAGTGGTGGCCAAGGAGAGGGGCCGGCAGAAGGGGGCACCGATGTGTCTTGTGAAAACCAGGCAACCAATAGGCAGTGAAACGTGCAATGAATGATAGTAGGGGAGACACTCGACAAGGGCGATCGCAAATGCCAAAAAAAATGAAAGTTGACGCTCAAGAGCGCTTTGTAGGACTTTTGGTAGAAAGGCAAACTTGAAGGTACGGAGGTACCTGCTTCTGCTTTGTATTAGTACATGTACAGCAGTACTTGGAAGTTGGAAGCACCGACCTGTCAGCCTCTTATCCCAGGCAGGTTAAGCGTATCTTCACGTGGTGTCACTGGTGTGCACTAGATTGTCCCGAGGGCTCAGGATCTAACTAAGTCACCTGCCCTTTACAGCATAGCTGCATTTGATGGGTCAGTGCTTGTGTGTTTCGGTTGTGGCGCCGGCGTGGCCGGGTCGCGTCTCTTGTCGGAGAAGGAGTGATAGGGCTGCATCTAAACTGCTTCTCTGATGACAACTTCATACATTCCATCTTTCAAGGCTCAAAGAATTGACCTCTTTCGGTATTATCTGGGCAATGATTTCTCTTCCGCTTTCTATCCGCAGAGGACTCATTGCTAGCTTTCCGGCTTGCTTCAAGTTGCCTGAAACCATCTTATCACACGTTGAGTCTGGGTCACTACCATAGTTATTATACGGGGTTGATTGGAAGCAGATCTGATGATTGCCCAACTCACATGTTTTTCCGACACTCGCAATGCAAACTGTGGTCTTTTCGGGACTACTTAGACCCGACGGTGATGCTGCAGCAGGCCTCTTTGTCTCAAGGTGCCAGGGGGTTGCATCAGTAAATGGCCTTAGAGCCGGACCCTTGACCTCGAATCGTATTGACCACGGTCATTCTAGACCGCCACAGTAAAGGACTTCTTGGAAGAAGAATAAGATCAAAGGACCACGACATGGTGAAAACCAGCTCCTAGGGATCTTGCTTCACAGTGACAAAGGATCGTCTCGATGGGCTTTCAGGTGTTTCTTTCTTTGGTAAACTAGAGGATAGACCCTAGGGTCAGGATGGAATAGCATTATCAAGCAACAAACACTGCGTGGCCCGGCTTCTAAAAGAATACACGAATAGCCTTGTTCGGCAATGGCTGTGGAAGAGTATGCTGACCGGATTAGGATCTCGGCTTCGACCCTTTCATGGCTGCTTTGATATTGTTCAGCAGCCCGTCATCGTACAATGACTCTTTATGCCAGGCGAGAGTGATATGTGTAAGTGAAAAACTGCCAAATCTCAGATGCATTATTTTCGAAAAATTCTCTCCCTTCTTCAAATCACTACAGACCCTTACCAGGTTACTTATATCATGCTCATCAGGGAATTTAATGGCTTACTCGTCGTGCTGGGACTGGCATCTCAGCTCGTTCACGGCCAACTTGAACCGGACTGCAACCCTCTGCAAGCGGATTGCCCAGCGAAGAAAGCCTTGCCCAGCGAGAACTACTACATAGACTTTACGAAAGAGACGGGGCCGCCCAAGAACTGGATTATTGCCAACGATGAGGTTGTCAACTTCACTCCACAAGGAGCGGAGTTCACGTATGGAAAGATAGGAGACACCCCCAACATGTGGACCGACTTCTACATTCTCGGGGGCCGGTACGATGTTGAGATGCAGATAGCACCCGGGCAGGGAATAGTCAGCAGTGCGGTGCTCTGGTCCGACATCCAGGACGAAATTGACTGGGAGTTCTCGGGGAACCAGCACGGCGATAAACCCTTCCCGCCCCCTGACGGAATGTGGAAGGTCGAGACGAACGTATTCGCACGCGGCAAGATGTGGGATGGAGCTGCCACTTACCAGAAAGACGCCTTGAAGCCGACTACACAATTTCACACTTACTCGGTAGACTGGGACGAGACGCATATGGACTGGTACGTCGACAACAAAGTGGTGCGAAGCGTCAAAGCGGCGAATACCCCAGCCGGATTCACCTTTCCGCAGTCCCCTATGAAGCTACAAGTAGGTGTCTGGGGGGGAGGCGACCCGTCCAACAACTACTGGACAATCCAATGGGCGGGCGGCGAGATCGATTTCAAGGGCGTTCCATACACCATGTACGTGAAGAGCGTCAACATCACGAACAAGTACCCAGCCTGTCAATACAGGTACAGGGATAAAGTAAGTGGAACAACTATGGATATGTGTTTTGGAACCCAAGCAGCAGCTAACAACATATAGGCCGGGTTGATCGGCGGTATTGATCAGATCAAAGACGGTTGCAGTTCCTCGCCAGTACCAATCTCCCCTTCTCTGAGCACTCCGCCCAGGACGGTCGGCATAGACAAACCAGGGGTGTCAAGCGTGCCTGCAAAAGGCAACTTGGCCTTGAACCCAGAGCTACCAGACCTTCCACCTCCCGGCGACCTTGGGGGAGATCTGGTTGGGCCTTCTTATACCATCTCCTCTTCCTCTGATCCCCCTATGTATCCAGTTGGGTCCTCGTCCACGCCCTCTTCCTCAGTTACGTCCCAACTATCAACGACCGCAAGCCCCTCATTAGCGAGTCTGGCAACCGGGGACGGCGGATACCATGTCATTCCGCTCTCCAGCACGGGTGGTCTCCTGAGCAGTCTGAGCTCTTTGATCCTAGGAACTAGTTCGGGGAGCTCTACGCCAGTGACGCCCGCATCACTTCCTAGTGCTTTGCCAACGCCTAGTTCAGTCCCTGTTCAAAGCAGTGCCGGGCCTGAGTCGAGTATCCCTCCAGTTTCCGCTGCGTTGAGCAGCAGCACTGTTGCGAGCTCTTCTCCTATACTTAAGACTCCCTCCGGAGGGTACCCAGTGTCAAGTTTAGATACTGCCTCTGTCCCTACAGTCTCCTCTGTAGAAAGTAGTAGCACTGCCGCTAGCTCCTCTCCCACACTTGAGACTCCCTCCGGAGGCTACCCGGTGTCAAGCTCTATCCCACCGGCTTCCTCTGTGGTAAGTATTAGCACTGTCGCTAGCTCCTCTCCTATACTCGAGACTCCCTCCGGGGGATACCCGACGTCAAGTCTAGATACTGCCTCTATCCCTCCCGTTTCATCCGCCGTGGTGAGTAGCAGTATTGTCGCTAGCTCTTCTCCTACACTCGAGACACCCTCCGGCGGCTACTCGGTGTCCAGTCTGGATACTGCCTCTGCCCCTCCGGTTTCCAGTGTGGTGAGTAGCAGCACTGTCGTAAGGTCTTCTCCTACTCCTACCCTCGAGACCCCCTCTGGCGGATACCCGGTGTCGAGTCTGGATACTGCCTCGTCGCCTGCCACTACCTCTCTATCAACTGATTCCAGTGAATCCTTGTCCACGATTCCTGGTTCTACCGCTGCTTCTACCAACACTTCTGCCAGTTTATCTGGAACCGCAGTCGCCTCCAGTCTGAGTGAGTCTGGAAGTTCCTTGATCAGCAGTCTTGCGTCGTCTCTCATGTCAACTCCGTTGGCTGCCACGTCGTCATCTCAGACGATGCCAACAACATATTCAGTCAGCTCAGAGATCACGACATCGGTCATGTCGACGATCTACTCGACGAATATCGTCACCGTCACGTCATGTGCCCCAACTGTCACAAACTGCCCCGTCGGTCAAGTAACAACTGAGAGCATCTCACTTTACACCACCGTCTGCCCAGTGACAAACACCGTTCTGGATTGGACAACCTATAGTGGGCAGGTCAGTCAAGTTACAGGTAGTTCTACAGCAGCCGTGTCTACCAGACCTGTGGAGTCATATACCCTTGGGCCGCACGGGATTCCTCCGGTGACGGAGGAGCTCACCAGTGACACCACGAGCCAATCGTCGCCCATTCCGTCGTCCACAGTAGCGTCGTCATCGCCATCAGAGACATCGGTGCAGCAGTCAGCCACGTCTGTCGGGTCGACTACCTCAACAGTCTATTCGACCAACGTCTACACGATCACGTCCTGTGCTCCAACTGTTACGAACTGTCCCGCCATGCTAGGTCAAGTGACAACGGAGCTCGTCTCGCTTTACACAACGATCTGCCCTGTTACTCAATCACAGACTGCCACTACCGAATCTTCAGTTCTTGCAGTGACAAGCTCAGCATCTTCTCCACCGGTGCTCACCACATCCACCGTCTACACTAGCAGCGTGTATACTGTTAGCAGTTGTGAGGAAGGGGCCACGGCTTGCTCCTCCCAACTGGGATCGATCACAACGGAAGTGGTTCCGCTCTACACGGCCATCTGCCCCGTGGAAGAGAGCACTGAATCTACCACCCAGGGGACGTCTACAGGAACGGGAGTAGCGCCGGCGTCGTCTGTTGTGTCCGAGATGTCTTCAGATACGATTGCTTCCTCGGCAACTTCCTCCTCAGAAGTTCTGCAGTATACAACATCGACAGTCTACTCCACCAACATCTACACCGTCACATCCTGCGCTCCGGACGTAACTAACTGCCCTGCAAATCTCGGCGGCGTGACCACCGAGGTTATCGCAGTATCGACCACCGTCTGCCCCATATCAGAATCAGAAGAGACCCAAAGCTTGCCTACGGGCGTCACGCCCGTTACTCAAGTCACTGGTGGCGGCGGCAGCAGCAGCAGCGGCGCTCCTAGCACCGCAACGGTGACACTCAGCAACACCTTCAGCGACTCCGTCATTGTGGTCACATCAGTCATCACGTTCATCGACACGCAGCCAGCACATCAGCCGACAGAGGTGCTATCAACAACTGCCGAGACGGGGGCCGTCCAGTTCACGGGCGGAAACTACAACAACCAGAACACAACCACCTCCAAGCCGTGCACGACGGTTACACTTGGCAACTACTTCACTACGGTCATCACGTTCGAGTCGATCACGCTGCCGGGCTCATCTTCCGTTACGTCCGTAGCCCCTGGGTCGATGGCGACAAGTCACTACACACTCACCCCGACGTCGACATCGAGGAAGCCAGACGCACCGGACTATAGCATGAGCGGCGCACTTCCCACCAGCACAGCAGCGATAAGCACGTCCCAGTCGCCCAGGTTAGTGCCGCCGTCTTTCTTTCCCATGCTGTTGGCGGCGGTTATTGCACCCGCGATGATATTTGTCGCCGGAGCAATTTAGAGAGGGTGACAGACGCCATAGAGCTGCCCCCCCATCTTCGGCTTCTGACGAGGGAACGATCGTATAATTGCGAAGAAGTCACAGCCCCTGTGATGAGGGGAGGGGCAGGGGAGGAAGAGCCTAACCATAGTGCACAACCGGAAGGAAGCACCAATGCGAACACGACCATGACCATCACATTCGTGGAGACCGTATTTTCGACAAACCCATCAGCAACAGCATCGACACCTACACCTACACGCTCACAGCGAGGTAATGGCCAACCGGCAGTAAGCTTTTGCGAGCCGACGACTTCCACGGTGTACGCGACTCTCACCGTCACCACGACTGTCGCTGAGACGACGCATACAGAAACTAAAACGGTGACGGTGCAGCCGCCGTATCCGAGGAGTAGTGTGCTTGGTTCGGGGACAGGAAATCCGCGGGGGACTGGGACTGGCATCGGGGTCGGGGGCTGAGTTTGGGTCGAGTACTGGAGGACGGGGACAGCAGTATCCGACATGTACAGCTACTGGGCCTGCGGCGCGCAGATGGTTCAGACGGGGTCATGTTTGATTGTTTAAGTACCTGGTTGACAGTGGGGGGTGGTTGACGGCGTTTTTTTCTTCTTCTTGTTCCTGATTTGTTTTTCTTTTTCGTCTTTTGAAAAGTGTTCAATTCCAACTTTCTGCATTTTGCAATTTACTAGATTTTGATAGACAGTTTCCCTTCCCTCTTCATTTAAGTTCAGCTTTGTTTTCTCTGGTGATGGCTTCAACTCCAAGTTGTTATTCTAGTACAGGATTCGGACAATTATTAGGAAAGAGTCAGCCAATTGATGATCCTAAAGCTGAACCCCACTTTCCTGATCGAGCATTTGTTTGCTCCAAATTGGGCCCTTTATTTAGTGCTCGTAGGGAAACTGTTCGGTGTAGGTTAGGTTAGGCGGTGCACAGCCGGATGTTGTTGGCAATAATCTATTCTGTATTTCTTCCATGCAGACAACTGAGAGCATCTGGGAAGCGATAAGGAACTATTCCTGGAAAGCGCTTAACGGGCCTGATCAATTGCCCAGGCTGACGTCGGGTTGCCATATACTCACTCATCTGGGGTCAGGTTCCTCCCGTCTTTTGACATCCTCCTTTCGTCTGAACTGAGTGCGAAAGCTGAGACTTTAAAAGGAGTGAGGCAGTGACAGACCGGGCCTGCAGATAGACCGGCCGGATGGCAGCTCCCCCGTGGCGGCATCCACCCCCACTTCACCCCTTGCGCTGAACGGCTGACACTCAGTTGTGAAACCCACTATCTGAGGTTAACCCGTTGCAAAGACCTGTCCTATCCATACATACCATTAACCTAACCTTAAGCGCCAGAAATGACACTGCCCTGGAATATGCAAGGTACGCGAGCTAGAGAAGGCCGGGCTAAAAGAGCTCAGTCTCATCCTTACACTTCCTTTCTCACGATGGAATGGGACAAGTTTTATTTTCTCATTTCTTTCCCTTGTCGGTGCTGCTGGGCGGGGCTTCTGTGAAATTCAGGGGTCAATTCCTCTTTGGGAGCTACCTGGTTGTCTAAGCCCCCAAACTCGCTCCCTAACAGTTAACCTTGACAACTATTCCAGCCCAATCAATCTTTTTTCCGGATCTCGACTCCCAAGTATCTATCTCGAATAAGTCTCAACTTCGTCACAGAAGATACATTCCGTAACCCGCACGCCAGCACCTAGACAGACGGGTTTTACTTTTGCGTCTGTCCAGTTGCTTTGGCCGCGACCGGTATTTGTCAGAATCAACAGGGCTGGTCTTTAATATGGGACACCCAAACTATGGGAGATGGTTGACTACCCAGGTTAAAGTACATACATCTTGTGCTCCAGCCTCCATCTCATACAGCCGGACCTGAGCCTCAAAGGTTACATGCGATGGCGGCCCCGGAATTGGCTTGACATTGATCTGACAAGTGAAGTGAGGTAATGATACCAAATACCCACCATACATACTAGCTGCCCGTCCAAAACCGTAGTCTTCCTTTCCCCTTCTAGACTCCTCCTCAAGCATGGCCATGGATGTACGTAATCCGCCTTGGGCATCCGTCCAACAGCCGACCCGGCCTATTAACCGCTGATGCCTTTCCGTCTTTGGGTGTGTCAACCCTTCAAAGTCATCCCATCCTTCCCTTACGCTTCCGCCTTCCGGTAAAGTGGACTATGGTCACGGGATCACCAGGGCCATCCTTTCCACGATGGGGGGAGTAAGGTAAGGGAGCACGGAAAGAAAACTGGCAGGGTAGCTATATGCGACAGTTCCGTGGCCCCGTCAGGCACCAAAAGAAGAGATGACCCAGAGAGTTGGGTTGGGTGTTCTAGACGTATGCCGTACGTATGGCCATGGAGATATGACGTTTGTTGATTGTTGATATATATATATCGAAGGCATCTCGAACTTCGGTATGACATCTCGTACTACATACTTCTAATAGACACAGATCACCCAGTTACTTTGTTTGTGTAGATCGCATTCAACGCACTCTGCAAGCTCTTCCCACCACATAACATACACAGCAGCTCGAAGACGACAACTTATTTATTCTGACAGTACCACTCCTAAAAGCTACCTTTATCATACCACAGTCACACCCTACATCACCAAGGACCAATACATATATAACATAATATCTTACTTTCCCACCTTTATCCATTATATATCACCATGCCCTCACGATGCAGCTCCGGCTCACGCTCGCGGCACCCTCACAGCCAAAAAGGCTATAATAACAACAACAACAACAACAACCATCACACCTCATCTCCCTCCGCCTGTACACCAACGTCAACATCAACATCGACCTCCTCATCGAAGCCTGCATCATCCTCATCGAAGCCTGCATCATCCTCATCGAAGCCTGCATCATCCTCATCGAAGCCTGCATCATCCTCATCGAAGCCTGCATCATCCTCATCGACAAGAGGCGGCTCGAGGAGGCGTATAAAAACCATCGACGTGGACAGGCCGTACCAGCAATACGCCGCGAGCCCACAAGACGTAGACGACGACGACGATGACGAGAGGATGATCCCGGCATTCACGCGGACGAGCGCATACGTAAGTTTTTTTCACATCAGATTAATTCTTATTCCTCACCTTTTTGAAAACTAAAAATTTCCGATATGTTACAGTACGAGACCAAGACCAAAGACCCAGCATACCGCTTCTTCGAAGCCTCGGACGTGCGGCGGCAGGTCGCCGAGGCGCCGTCGGGCGACTACTATACCGAGGGCGCGTACCCTCGCCCCTTTTCCCCTCCTCCTTCCTCCGGTCTGCGGCTGAGGGCGCAGCCGCCGTATCGAGAGTATCCCCTCATACCCTCCTCCTCATTCGCTGGGGGTGCGGGTACGGGTTACAGGAGCGATATCCATCGCCCTGGTCCTGTAAGAGTCTTCTATAACGATGACGATCGCACGAGGTTCGATGTCGGGTATCAGACGACGAGCAGGGGAGAGGGAAGAACAAGGTATAATCTAGCTGTTTATCATCCCGCGCCTACTTTTGGGTATTTGAGGCGTCTGTAACGGAGCATTCTTCTTCTCTTTCTCCCTTTCCCTTGTTGCTTTTTTGTCTTTATACTCGGTTAGAATCTGGAGTATCGGTTTCTCTTCATTTCTTTCTTTTTTTTTTTTTTTTTTTTTTTTTTTTTTTTTTTGGTTTTCCTGTTCCGGATATGGGGCGATGTTTGATGAACGTGCTGGATTGCGTTCTAACTTTTCCCTTGTCGTTTAATAATAATACCTAATCTTAGTTTTTTCTTTTACCATTCAGCGGGGAGTTTGGTAGGGGCGGGGGAAGGTTGGCTATGATAGAAAACTCTTTGCTTTTGATTTCTTGTTTGTTTTTATATCCCTTCGTGCTTAGGTTAGAATTCCGGTCGGGTTTGGTTGCGCTAGGTTTACTTTCCTTTTTTCTTCTTCCTGATTCCCTTGCATTGGCTTTGAGAAGGTGGAAAAGCATAGAATGCATAGGTACTTACTTACTTAGCTAGAGCATTATCTAGGTTTATATTTGTTTTGGAGTCTATGGCTACAATAATATCATAGAACAACCTCTCTCAAGGGCCAGGAGTCCGGGATTCGATTCATGGGCTACGAAGGTAAAATCATGGGTAATAATCATAAGAGGTGTTTACTTTACTATCGATTTTGGTTCAAAGTCGATTTGCAGAGGATGACTTTATAAGAGCAACGTATTCATGTGTGTATTCGCTTTTCTCTACCTTTTGTTCTACATCTCGAACTCTGGCCTCCGATTTTTATTTTACTGATTTGAAAGTGCCGCAACCGACTTTTTATCTGTAACCACCCCTTTTCTAGTCTAAGCAGACGCGTTTTATGCAGCCAGACCTTTTGATGCTACACCTGAAGCCTTCCACTCGAAAGATGCCTCATCCTGGGACACGTCGGGCGTGGAAGAGTTCAAGCCCGAGTCCTTTCCCTCGAACGGTGTTGTCCTACCCTCAGTACCACTACTACTACTACCGCTATCATCACTGCCCGAGACACGAGCGGCGGTCCTCACCTGACTCCATTTCGCGGCGAGGATGAAGAGGCCCGCGACGATGGTGATGGTGCCGGCCCACACCTGCGCCTTGAAGAAACCCCCGTTATCGGCCTGGATGAAGGCGCCCGCGGTCGGCGGACCTGCCAGCGATGCGAAGGCGAGAATGGAACACACCATCCCGAAGCGTGTGCCCAGCTTGCTTGGATCCGTGGTCAATGAGGCCAGACCGCCTACGAAGACTGTGTTTTTTTTTTTTTTTTTTCAGTTAGTTATGTGAGTGACACCAACGACCTCGGAGGGTGTTGGAGGTGATTAGAAAAAAAGACAAAGGCATCTTAGTTTACTCACTTCCCTGTGTGGCACCGGTAGCCAAGCCGTAGAAGACGGACCACACGTACAGGCCACTGACATCCCGGACGGGAATCCAGACGTACAGCATGACGCCGAGCCACGCGGTTGAGACGATCAGGGCGGGCAGGGCGCCAAAGTACTTGTCGGCAGCGAGGCCGAGCAGGGGTCTGACGGGGATGCCGACGGCGCTGATGACGACGAGCAGGTTGACGGCCTGCTGGGGCCCGAGGCCGATGATGGAGGTGGCGTAGGTGTTGATGAAGAAGAAGCAGAAGTACAGGCCCCAGAAGATGAGGAAGACGCCGATGGTGAAGAGCACGTAGG
Organism: Xylariaceae sp. FL0594; assembly: GCA_022385605.1. Lineage (NCBI taxonomy): Eukaryota > Fungi > Ascomycota > Sordariomycetes > Xylariales > Xylariaceae > Xylariaceae sp. FL0594. The sequence continues at coordinate 193,987 of MU280816.1, forward strand.
CAGGCTCGCGGAACGCGTCGAGGTCGAGGAGCGGGCCGGAACGCCTCGGCGGCAGCCGCGGGCGCAGCAGGAGGTTGATGATGACGGCGAAGAGCAACGCGATGTACCCCTGAGCCCGCACGGCGGCAGCGAACCCGATGACCGGCTGCAGGTGCTGGACCACGAGGGGGAAGACAATGCTGCCCGTGCCGCTCCCCGCCGCCGCCATGCCGAGGGCCATCGACTTGTTGCGCCGCCAGTACGAGCCGATGGTGGCCACGGCCGGCATGTACAGAATACCCATGCCCATGCCCGTGAGCAGGCCCTGGGCGAGCAGGATCTGCCAGTACGTCGTCGCGAGGCTCGTCAGGAAGGTGCCGAGGACGAGCAGGACCGACCCCAGGAGCACCGTCTGCCGCGCGAACCCGGCGTCGGCCGCCCGCCCGGAGAAGGTGCCCACAAAGAAGGTCAGGAAGATCTGCAGCGAGCCCACCCAGGCCACCTGCGACTCGGGCAGCGAGAGCGCCGTCGCGTAGTGCAGCTGATACACGCCGAACGAGGCAGAGTACCCCCACGTCAGCGCGTTGATCAGGTGGCCCGCCAGGATCTGGAGCCACGCCCGGCTGCCGCCATCCGGGGCCGGGCCCGGGTCACCCTTCACGACGGGGAAGATCGCGTCGTGGCACGCGCGTATGCGGCCGAGGAAGGTGCCTGGTGGCGATGACGATGACGATGCCATGCTTTCTCTCTCCTTTCCTCCCTCACTCTTTCTTTTTTTGCTACAAGAGTGTAGGGTACTTTCTTTGTTCAGGGTTCAAGCTACCTGTTTCTTTGCTCTACCTATCCCCAACCTAAGTAAGAGTTGGAAAGACTTGGCTGAAAGGAGTTACTCTTCGACCCAAATGATCCTGCGGGAGCGGCACTTAAGCAAGGGGTGAACGGCTCGGTAAGCAATACCGCGAGATTTGTGGGACTAGGGGGCTAGGGGAAGTCGGAAGGGAAAGGGGGAAGAAAAAAGAGCAAGTCTGGTGGACCGGGTCCTTTGTCATAAAAGAGTACTCTGGCGGTATCATAAGTCCTTTGTTATGTATAGATCAGGCTACGAAGGAAAGTGGAACACCGGCACCGCATCGGAAAGCGAGATAGCAAAGGCCAAGAAGAGGGAAAAGCGGGAAAAGAGAAGAAAAGATAAATAGGTAAAAGCTAAGTAACCTAGGTGAGAGGCTCATAGGGTCGGTCGTGTTTGCGTGCAGCGTGATCAGCGCTAGCAGCGCCGATAATCGCAGTCATATCCATATGTCGGTGAAGCATTTTGTTTTTTTCCAATATTACTAAAAAGGCGATGAGGGAAGGGTGAGGTCAGGCTCGCGACTGGGGATGTACCTAGGGAAAGCAGTGTAGATGCCAGCAAGGGCGAACAAGGGAAAAAGAATGGGTCTGCATATATTCGGAACGTCGGGGTGAACCTTAAAGCAGATAACTTTACTGATCCGTAAAGAATCATTGGTCGAGTCTATCTTCGAAGGAAGTCCTACTGTCACTATAGATAGTGCTGCTGTGGATACGGGTTCGGTGGGACATCTGAGCGTAAGATGTGATCGTCGTCTATGCTGCCGCCGGCGATAGGACTCATACCTGCTTGCTGAGCACTTACATCCTGTAGACAGGGGAACTTACTCAAGAGATGTGTGGTAAGAGAGATGCGAACGCAGAGTTAGCGTATGACATGGCGACGTTGAGGAGATCAGGTGAGCTAGGGTAAGCAGGGAGGTTATCCTACATAGAGAGTTTCCCAGACGAGTTTGACTTTGTGATGTTGCACATGTGTTAAGGCCTGATACTTACTTTCCACTGGGAACGTGGCCAGTCACGTTTAAAGAATGTGACTGAAAAACAAGTCCAAGATCGGCTTTGCATGTGAAGGTAACATCGCTCGCGTTGTCGACCAGAATCCTCCAAATGTGGGATGTAACCTCTGCACCCTTCGTTTGGATATGTCGCCTTATCGCGGGCTCTGGTATTTTAGCATCGATATTTTATGGCATTCGTTTCCTTGGGTCGTGTTTTTGCCGTATGAATCATATGATCATTCATTGCAGTTCGGGATCATTAGCTTGAAAGAACCCTTATTCCCTGATGACTTATCGGCTATGTCATCGGATTATAAACCTTATTTTGCATGTTCACCGCGGCTTATCTCGGGTGGCTTTACTTACCTAATCGACATCTTACAATCATGTGCGTATGAGGCTTACTTGCTTCACATCAGCACAGGGCAAACTTCCCGGCAACAGACGAATGAAACCGGCCGAAGGGTCCTTCGCACGTGGCGACGGGAAAACTTCCCCCAAGCCTCCTTCTTTATTCTTCCATGTGGCTGCTGAGGGCTGTCGACTTAAGGTTTGCCACACCAAGCCGCTCTGCAAGGTACGTATGAAGATCCTTCTCAACACCTTTCTCTCGGTTATAGCAAGAAATGGTATGCTGACTTGCAGTTTTGTGTCACTCAAAAACACGTAATGGAAGACGAGATGATGAACGTCTCTGCTTAGGTAAGTTGAGTCATCCACTGCTTAAGAACAGGCCGAGATCATCATCATCTCCGATAGTTCATATGGGTTGATGGGTAAGGCATGTTGGGGTGTTTCAATTCTCCTGATGCCTATCCCCGGAGTTCGTGATTGGGCGTATACTTTTTTTAGGTAACCCGGGAAGTTGTCTCCGGCGCAGACAATAAGCCACATTTCCATAAGGATTCGAAGCCTAGTCTAAACCCTGGTTGCTGGTGGCAAAGCGGCAAGACTGCAGGGCAAGACTGCAAGTGCGACGGCGAGGTCACATGCACACGCGCCCATTCGAGAAAGGCAACTTTCAGCCATCTAAAATAATCGGAAAATCATGTACAAGTAGCCTACTGATACGTGTAAGCCCGAGATTACCGCCGGTCGCCGTTGCCAGTCCATGGTTATGTGCATTAGCTTAACCTAGGGTAAGATGCCGCCCCGTTCACTCCTTCGGGGAGCAAGGTTTCTTCTTCCAGCATCAGGCGCAAGACAAGGGGGATGAGACCTGTTGAGTTAGCGTAGGGCTCTGCATTAAAACTGTATGTAAGTGACGTAGCTTACATTACAGAAATAATTGTTAAGATCTGTCGCTTACTCTTCCAAGCGAGATTCAATTGTTCGAAGTATGTGTGGCTTTTTGGCGCCGTATGTATTACTGCTAAAGGCGGTCACATTTAGAACAAACGTCGGCTAGCATGGGGTATATAGCAGTACTTTAAAGCCCCTGTGCACATGTTCTTACTAAGTACGACGTAAGCAAGAGAGAAACACTTGTTTATTCCCTGGACATTGTGTTACAAATTGTAGATCCTTAAACAGAGAACTTGGAAACAATCTTTGCATTTTCTGTTCCTCGATCGTCTCAGAAAGAAAGAACTTTCTTCTGAGCTAACCTTCTTAAACTTAGCGTCTCTGTCTCCCCAGGTACCGAATGAGCGATTCGGACTGCCAAGAAGTAGTGAAGACGCACCTGATACAGTGCAATGCGTTTCAATGTAAAAGTTGATACTGTACTCAGACCTTCATGTAACCATGTCGCCAGACCGACTCTGTCGATGCCACAAGACGCACAAGTGCCAGTCAATATCCGCTTCAGCTTTTTAAAGGCACAGTTTGATGTGTCAGGATGTGATTCGATTAGTCACTTCTCTGTACCCCTTGCTGCAAGCCTTCGAAGGAGTCAGAATCTTTTCGTGCCTCGATCCCGCGCCTCAAAGCAACGGACATCTTGTGTCCTGTGTCTGACATCATGGTGAAATGAGATGCACCAAGGACCTACTCTCTAGTCTAGTGTTCTTATCTATTGATCTCTGTCTATTACGGCAGTTTGATGAGCATCCCTATCGGACTATTCGAGTAATTCGAAAGCCAGTGCAACCTCTCGACAGACTACAAAACCAGGAGATGTTCAAGAGGAAGCCCTTTCTCACTGCTAGTCTAGTAGGCTGGTCGTCAGGGTCCACTATGAAGGCTACGTGGACCCAGCTCTTCAATACCAACCCCAGGACCGGGTTCCGGAATCCCCAGACCCGATAACGCTAATAAAGTTCCGATGCAACTCATGTCCTGCAAGAGGGCGGACTTCAAGGCTCAAGCAGAACCCAAGCGTGCCAAGGTGTTTTGAGCCCACAGGTGACAGAAGTTGCTACGGCCAAGCAACTTTAAGCCAAAAGGGGCAAAGACTGCACACAGGATAGCGGGGTGTTCGACAATGTGTCAATTGTCACGATCGCCATGTAAGCATAACAGCTTGTATTGATACTATAGACGAAGATTCTAAACTAGAGAAGAAAGGAAGGAAATAAACAAAGGCG